>CAKAOH010041620.1:55143-92270 GCA_916701665.1 Sebastiscus tertius
TTTTATGAATGAATGCTTCTATTTACATGTAAACTGGAGGGTTAGAAACCCAGTAAAAGTATTACATTTAATTTCAGGTGCTATACATTTTATTTATTTACTTTTGTTGTATTTACTGATTTAAATACACTTGTAGCTTCTGTATTTTTTTGTTTACATATTTTATTTATAACTGTATTTTGTTATATATATATATATATATATATATATATATATATATATATATATATATAAAAACACAACAATAACACTCTGTGGTGGTGAAACACCTGAGAAAAGTGGGAGGTCATGTGATATTATGTAAATAGAGAGTGGGATGTGGGCTAAAGTTTCTATTGGAAACACTGCAGATTTAGCATCAGGGTCTGGCTTTAGAAATATGTAATGCTGAGTTGGTCACAAAGAGTTAGAAGTTTGCAGTTGGTGCATTCAACATTTATTTCATTCATGGCAAAGTTGCAAGTTTAAATAAAGGCAGACATGAATAGGACTTTTATTTTGAAACTCCAAAAAAATCCTATCTTGGTGACAGTAAGTAAATTAGTGTCACTTGAGTTGCAGCTAGTAATCTGCTGGTTACCAGTAAGAACTTTCTAGTTACCTCTTGTCTGTGTCACTGCAGACAGATGCCCAGTCTTGTGTCCAGCTCGTCTCTCTCTCCATAGCAGCCTCTCACAGCTCCTGAAGGGAGGAGTAGTAATGATATTCCGGACACACGGTGATGTGTTGACAGCTGTCAGACTCGGTACACAACCTCTAACTATGTCCTGATTTAAAGAGATGTTAGACCACTTCTCTGGATGGTTAATACCGAAACGTTTAAGCCGAGAGTGACACTGTTTAAGCACCATGGTCACAGCTTGAGTCCCTCCAGCAGCAGGGCGGTGCTTCCGTCTGGGACAGTCCAGAGCAATGCGTCTCTATGGTGGTCACATTGAGACTTTTCACCCAGTTATAACATCACGTCACACACCATGAGGCAGAGGATGACATGGAGCTTCCACACTTCCGGACATACGCTTCAAAATAAAACTCAAATGCCGCTTTGTACTCATGGATGTGCTTGTACCTCACTGGGATGGCAGGAGAACTCACATTTGGCTGGGAGACATCAAACTCTCTCCAAATAAAACTGAAACCAAAAATATAAATGGCTCTTAATTTTTGCTTTTTAAAGTGGCAGTAGGGAGTATATTTTTGGCATCATTGTGTGTGCAAAAACTCCGTAATAACCTTTCAGCATATTGTAATTCAAGTGTGTCATGGCTCTGTTTTCAGGCTTTAGAAAATGTAGCCAGATTTCTCCAGGAAGCCATCTCTGACCTTCAGAAGGGTTTCACTGAGCTCCTTCAGCCTTTTCTCTAGGGACAAAATCAACTGAACCAAACATTAAATGTAAAAGTGAGCAAGCAATCTCACAACCAGACCGAGCCCACGTTTAAAGTGGCAGTAGTCAGTATGTTTTTGGCATCATTGGGCAGAAATTCCATAAAAACCTTTCAGCATATTGTAATTCAAGTTCTCTGAGAGAAAACTAGACTTCTGCAGCTCCTCATGGCTCTGTTTTCAGGCTTTAGAAAATCTAGCCCGTGACAGGAGACTTTGACCAATCACAGGTCAGTTCATTGAGAGAGCGTTCCTATTGGCTTAGCTCCAGTCATGTGACCGGTACTTGGCGTTCCTTCACCAGATTTCACAATGACGGCGGCGTCACAAACGTTCTCATTTTACAGCTAAACCGTGCACTAAAAGATGATTCTGAAAACATTTGAGGCGAGAAATAGGCATTAACATAACATAATATTGATTCATATTTGATCAGCACTGCCAAGTTTGACCGTTTGGTCGGAGTTTGCGACTGATTGACAGCTGGCTCTCATAGACAGCAGCTGAACAGCAGACCTCAGATCAGCTCTTACTGCTTGTCTTCCTCCGGTCTGTGAAATCTTGCAGATGCTGTTAGGAGCACCGGAGGACACCGGAGGGCACAGAGGCACATGATTTCTTTCAGGTTACCTGTTTCATGTACTACTGGCACGATATAGTGACCGTTTTATAAAAATAACTTTTAATCATATTTACTCCAATCTTGCCTACTTCAGCTTTAACTGTAGAGTTTTCAATCATAACTTTGGCGTACATTACATACTTTTTGTATAATAATATAATACAAATAAACAGTAATTTGTGTCTTCAATGATATGTGTCTAATTGCATTTGATGGTTAGGTTTGTATTCCTCAATTGGATTTCCTCAACATCACAACATTTTTATTTTGTCATCTCACCATAATAAGTTTTGTTTCCTCATAATGATAAGGTTTGACCCACAGGTATCTCACAAGCCATAAAAGCCTCACAGACTTTCGTAGGTTCTAATGTATTTACCTGTTTCAAAGTAAAAAACAAAACAGAAACAATAATAGAATGAGTAGTTTAATACTATTTCAATTCTGTACATTTCCTGTTGCTTTGCATATAATGATTTGGTGCTTTACCAAAGGGCTAGTCAGTACAAATGAATGGAAAACAACACAGTGTCATATCAAAGTTGATACTTTTATAATGCATAACTATACATTGTCAGTTCTCTACAGCACAGATTATATACACAATAAATAACACTGAATAAAAAGCTTCCGTGAATATTCTGCTTATTACAGTATTTAAACTACAGCATATACGATACAACCATCAGCACCTATTTCTTCTCAATGGCAACACGGAATACATTGTGACAAGTGTGTTTTAGGAAAGGAGAATGTACTGTACAGAACAAAAGGAAATATAAGCCCTATCTTTTTACAATTGGGTAATAAACCACCAGTCCTATATTGTCATAATTTTATTTTAAACCAGTTCTAACTGGTAGCCATGTCTTTTTATTGTAACTTTGATCAACAAAGATAGTTTTTATATGGCAGCTTTGGATTCACTATAATAAATGGCATCCAGATTTATTTCAGTTTATTTTTAGACAGATTATTTTATGCACTAATAGATCATTTAGCTGCTATGACAATATGTAACCTTTTGTGTAAAGAGAAAACTACTGTACTTGCAGTAGTTGTTGTTGTCAGTGTTACTGAGCACTGCTGAGGTTTCATAGAAAAAAATAGTGTATTAAGGTTTTGCTCATGAGAAAAGGACAATACAGACAGACAAAGTGCCTGCCACCAAAACAACAGCAGACAGCAATAAGAGCACAAAGATTTGACTGCGCTGGCATAGAGGCTGTTGTCCAGGCTGCTCCTCATCCACTGAGTGCAGAGCCAGGGAGGCGCTGTCGGTGCTGCTGAACGGCTCTGCGTATTGTGGCCCGTGGGGCTCCACCATCCAGCGCATCACGTTGACTTTCATCTCCATGTCGTCGATCATGTGGTCGATTTGGCTGATCTCCTGCTCCATGATGCAGCGCTCCTGGCTTTCTAGCCCTTCAGGGAGGGTCTGGCTCTGTTCTTGGTTCAGTTCTGGCACACTGAGCGCCCGGGCTGCTACCTCACTGCCTCCTCCTGCAATACCAAAAAGAAAATTTTCATCCAGTTGAACATGATTTAAAGGTCCAGTATGTAACATTTGGAGGGATCTATTAGCAGAAATGTAATATAATATTCATAACTATGTTTTCATTAGTGTATAATCACCTGAAACTAAGAATAGTTGTGCTTTCTTTAGCTTAGAATGAACCCTTCATACCTACATAGGGAGCAGGTCCTCTTCCCAGACTCCACCATATTGGGCCGCCATGTTTCTACAGTAGCCCAGAACGGACAAACACTGGCTCTATAGAGAGCCTTTCACGTTTTTACGTGACCTGAAGGGCACTGTAGTTCTCCAACACGCTTGGAAAGGGCGTGAACGGAGGGGTATTAAAGTGGTTGCAATCTGCAACTTCACCACTAGATGCCACTAAATCCTACACACTGGTCCTTTAACTATAACAGTCCTGCAATAAATCACACCCTCATGAAGTGCTTCTTTTATTTGCTATCGTTCATATCAATGAGGGTATGCTAAATAACAGAGACACGTCTCTGTTTAAAGCAATACAGTTCAAAAACACCACAAAGTACATCCTCCAAAAATGGAGTTGAATCAACACTTCTCTGAAACAGTTTCAATCAAAACTGATTATAGGATTTATTGCGTGACTGCTGCATTAGACCGCATTTGTTTTAGCTACAGTAGGTGAATAAAAACAAAAATTTGATCTAATGTTACCAGCTGTTACCTCTATTATTTCAGTGAAGCAAGAAAAGAGATCACAGTCTTATTCACACCCAAATCATCTCTAAAAAGACTATGGAGCAGTGGAATTATTTTGTAGATTACAATAATATTTGTTGCATTGTTCAATTTTCAAATTGGACACCCAGTTTAAATCTTGTTTTTACATTATTTGCCTGATGTGCTTCCCTTTACTAATCCACCCCCTGAAATACTATTTGCATATACAATAAGAGGTGCATGGCTACAGCCTAATTTACCTTGTATGCCAGTTTGCACCAGGGAGTCAGTGTTGGCCAGAGAGAAGATGTCACCCACATGGAAAACTTTGCACATGTCAATATGGAGGAGCTCTAGGCTGGAGGAGAAGGCCACCCAGAGGAGCTCCATCTCCTTGCGCTGCCCCTCAGGCAGGCTCTTGTTTCGGAGGTGTGAGGTCAGATGACTGCAGATGGCCACGGCCAACGTTTGGGCCTTTTCTCGCGTTTGTCGTAACTCATCCCGCAGCTGCAAGCTGTCCGTGCACCCGCCGACACACGAGGCCAAGTGCCGGTAACATGCTACAACCTGTATGGAGAAAAATCAATAACTTTGTGTTAATTGATATGCAAGCCTTGGGGGGGAAGTAAGGGAACACACAACACACATCTGTAGTTGCTTGGAGTGAATGTGTGTTCCAGTGGATATCTCAGAGAAGTGGTTACTTCCTGGTAGCTTGGGGTTGCTATATCTGATCCACAGGCTTTGTGACAAGAATCTGGACCTTTCTCCTGTAACTCAAAGGTTGTAACAGCAATGTCCAGTATACTTGGTATTCTATGCACACCACCTGATCGAGCATACAGTGACACTAATCACTCGTTATAAATAGGTATAGGTAATAAGCGCCCGTCAGCCCTCTGAAGTCCTCTACTTAACACATTAATGTTTCTAAAGTTTGAAATATGTCCTTAAGCCAATGTTAATACGACAAATCAGACAAAATCAGTGCTTCATGAAAGGAAGAAGAAATGGTTTTAGGATTGGTAAGAAACATTTCTGATAAATATTAATTTATTATCTAAAGCTGCTTGTCAATAACTGGGAAATGTGTAAAATGGGACCGCTTTTATGATCTAAATCATATGGTAACATGATGTTTTATTAATAGGCATTAGCTTAGCTCTGGAGGATTAGCAGGAGTGGTTTCAATGAAAAATATTACAATTAATCTCATTATCATTGATCTATTTCTAGATAAGCCAAAACAACCTTGCGCACTCAGAGCGTGGATAGATGAGAGGAGGCAATACAACAATGATAACTAGCCTACATATGCTTTATTGTTTTAATGTTTGAATACTACTGTATATATTCATTGGTGTTGTACTTTTCCATACATTATTTGTTTTTTTTACTATACCCCATACCTATACAGTCATTTTGCCCACTCAGAGCCATGGTATATAACTTGCCAAATTATGCATAGTATGCTATAAGTGCAAGCTCTTAGTACTAAGAAATATATCAACTGCATATCAAGCAAATATTCAGTATGGAGCAAAATTTGATTCTACCCAATATTTTTTTTCTCATTGTGCAAAATAATAATTCCATCACATAACTCAACAGCAAAAATGTTATAGTAAATTATAGTTAAAACAAATGCTGTAAATGCAATCCAATAAGTGACACAGAATGCCGGGCATGGCCTTGGCATTATCTAACACAGATACTAGAACAGTCACAAAAATGCAGTGGACCAAGAAATTGTATTCAGAGAGAGTGCTTTTTTAGCCACAGGGGGGGAAGAAAGATGCTTAGATGTCTTGTGTATGTTTAGTCTGTGAAATAGTAACACACAAGTGTTGAAGAAGATGCTAGTGAAGATGGAATAATTACTGATGCCAAACATATTTAACTTTTTAAAAAACTTTTCCAACATTGAACTGCCATTTTGTAAAAAAAATAATTAATTAAAAAATAAATAAATAAATAAAAATCACAAATATTTTATAATTTTTAAATAAAAAAATTCTGACATTGAATTCTCATAAACGTGTTAGATGGCAACCTGCTTGTTCAATTGTAAAATCAGCAACAAACTACTGTAATAAATGTTACACAATTCCTTATGTCCTAAACAGTCATAGCACAAATTAAAAAAAAAAAGTTAAAACTTGTACATCATACCTTTATCAATGAATCCACCAGAGCCTTCCCATCATCCAAATCCTTGTCTGTGCCAACCGTGCAATCATCGCCTACTTTGTTATTTATAAGTGGCATGAGGATGACTGGTCCAGAGTCTCAGACTCTGCCACAGCAGGCGAGATTTTGGCCCAGCTGCCCTTCACTTCTCTGGCTGCCCCAGCTCCTCTTCTTCCCTTCCTGGAAGATGCTTCATTCAATGGCTGAGGGTTGAGACGGACTCAGTCCCAAAGCCGCATGATGCACTGCAATGCTCCACTCCAATGACTAAATTGCAGCAACGGGTGCTGGACATGCTTTGGTGGCTGAAAAGAAATGTCCCACAAAAGAGCCAGAAGTGGGGAAGTCAAAGTAATGAAGAAAAAAGTGTAATAAATTGATGCAACTCTTAAGCAAGGTGCTAATCCTGTGATTGACCCCTTTGCACTGACGCAGGCCAAGACGAACAGCTAATCTCATTAACTATCACTGAGACCAGAGAGATAGAAGAGAAGCTGGCTGCCTCTACCACATTGGTCCTTTCACTAACTGAGAGGAGGAGGCTGCGCGCGGTTACCTCACACACACACACGCACCACACTGGGTATACCTCAGTCACTCTGCTGGAAAGGTCAATATATAGCTATGAGGGGCCGTACAAGACATAATTCATTCTTGCACTCACACATTCTCCTTTCACATACATATACTTTCACTCGCACAAGAATATATGTATGTGTGAGAAGAATATAAGTATGTGTGAGAAGAATATATGTGTGCGAGTGAAAATATATGTATGTGAAAGGCGAATGTATGTGTGTGCCAGAATGAATTATGCCTTGTACGGCCGCTCATACATAACACTTATTTTATCAGCATGGTGGAAATATTAGTCATGTTTCTTACATGTCGTTGGTTAAGCATGTAGGGAGTGTAAAGATGGACTAACAGGCAAATTAAATAGTGATGCACTTAAGGAATTGAACATTGTACATGGTTTCTTTGTCCTACCAGTGTCTTTAGTGGTTTACTTCCCCTCAGGCTCTAGATAATGGATGGCCTCCTTTGACCAGATTGATAGAAGGTTGTGTGTTCAAAGCATGAATTCCCTTGCGTGACATCTCTATAGGAGTGTGCATGTATAATGGGTTCCTATGTGGAAAACGCACACAAGAAATGTATGCTCGTGGCCATGAAATGACATACCAATGGTGCTTGGAATTTAAGGCATCCAAAATGAAGAATTCATATTGTCAAGATAAGATAAATGACTTCATGTCGAAAAGTTTGAGGAATTTCATTTTATTAAAAACACAAAAAAAAAAAAAAAAAAAATGTCATAAGATCCCAAATAAAATAAATAGAGTCACACTTTCCTTTCCAGGTACCCTAAAACTGTCCATGTTAAAGTTTTTAAAAACCAAAAGGAACCTCTCCTTTTCAGTGCTGTGGAGTCTTAACTATTCTCCTGAGCGTTCGGCCGCTTGATGTCTTCCGTGGAGAAGTCACCGCCTCCCTGATGTTGGCAAACAGGCGCTTGGTTTTGGTCTGCACAGGGGACTTCGGGGAGAGCTTGGCAACTTCTGCCTTTAGCGAGGCGATCTCCTGGTCCTTTTCAACGTTCTGCTGTAGGAGGTCTTCCATTGATTTTGTCTTGAAAGGAAAAAAAACAACATTCAACCCACATACAGCATTTCCACCCTGTGCCTGGATCGAGTCAAACAGCATAAAAGACATTGTAAGTATGATTTGCACCACATTGTATCATCTCACCTGATCATCAGCCTTCCTCTGTAAAACCTCCAGTTCCTCTGATTTCTCCAGGAAGCCATCTCTGACCTTCAGAAGGGTTTCACTGAGCTCCTTCAGCCTTTTCTCTAGGGACAAAATCAACTGAACCAAACATTAAATGTAAAACTGAGCAAGCGATCGCACAACCAGACTGAGCCAACGTTTAAAGTGGTAAAATATAGTACCCCAATATTATGTCAGCGGACATTAAATATATTAAATTGGCAGTAGGCAGTATATTTTTGGCATCATTGGGCAAAAATACCATAATAACCTTTCAGCATATTGTAATTCAAGTGTTCTGAGAGATAACTAGACTTCTGCACCTCCTCATGGCTCTGTTTTCAGGCTTTAAGAAAATCTAGCCCGTGACGGGAGACTTTGACCAATCACAGGTCAGTTCATTGAGAGAGCGTTCCTATTGGCTGTGCTCCAGTCATGTGACCAGAACTTGGTGTTCCTTCACCGGATTTCACAATGGCGGCGGCTTCACAAACTTTCTTTTTCTTTTTTACAGCTAAACAGTACACTACAAGATGATTCTGAAAACATTTGAGATGAGAAATAAGCATTAACGTAACAGAATATTGATTCATATTTGATCAGCGAGGCGTAGTTTGACTGTTTGGTCTGAGTTCGCGAGCGATTGACGGCCGGCTCTCATAGACAGCAGACCTCAGACCAGCTCTTACAGCTTGTTTTCCTCCGGTCTGTGAAATCTTGCAGATGCCGTTAGGAGCACCGGAGGACACAGAGGCACATGATTTTTTTCAGGTTACCCGTTTCATGTACTACTGTCACGATATAGCGACCGTTTTATAAAAATAACTTATTTTTCTAAATCATATGTGCTCCAATCTGGCCTACTTCAGCTTTAATTGAGAATTTTAATTGTGTCCTTGTTACCTGTTGTTTATCCTCACACATCTTCTCTATGGCACATTTTTCTTTGTAGAGCCGTTTGCATCGATCATCCGCTGTGAGGAGAAAATGAGCTGAGTGACGTTTATCGCATTTCCTGAAAGAAGAAGGTGCTGAGCTAGAGGATGTGTATGAAAAGGCCGTATGCCAACCTGCACCTGCTGCTTCGGTTGCTTTAGATGGTAGAGTCTGGCAGGACTGGTCCACTGTCGGAACTGCACACACTGCTGCTCTGATACTGGACGTTAAGGTCTCCAACTCTGACACTTTACATTTCAGGGCCTACACAGTCGGTTAGACACAAATGTGAGGTTTTTAATGACAAACCCAAAATCGGACTGCTTGGTTTGGAGGCATAACATGGGACAATACCAGATTACTATAAAGCCAATTTGACTATTCACAATTCAACAACTAAACTTAAAAACTTTTGGGACCCGTCAACATACCTCCACTTTCTCCTGTTCAGCAATGAACTCGTCAAGAGGAACGTAGTCATCTTCCAGATTGTTCATGGCACTCTGGTAGGCATGCTCTTTGATAGCATCCTTGTACATCTCAAAAGTGTTCTCCAGCTTTTCTTGGTAGATCTCCTTCTGCTCTTCTATCTGTCGACTGAACATTCAAAGCACACCTTATTTTGGTTTTATTTGGACTTTATCAAAGGGTTTATTTAGGGAGGTTGATGCTGACCCCTGACCTTGGCTGCATATATGAGAGGGTCGTGCATTTAGCACCAATATGCTGAACAAATTGAAATCACAAAAAGAACCGTAGATCTGCATTACTAGCCTTCTCTTGCAAATGAAGAATAACCTACATGCGTAGTTCTTCGCTCTCCATGAGCTGTTGTAACATGGCGTCTCCCATTTCCTTCCGAATCTCCATTTCCTGAACCAGGTTTCTTCTTCGCTCGGCCAGGAGTTTTGTACGCAGGCTCTCAATCATATTTACAAGCTCCTAGGAGAGAGAAAGTTAAAAACATTTACTGGAGATAACTTTGATCTGCACAGTTATCTTATGCGTAAAAGTTAAATATTCCCCAACTGCCATATTTTGACAACTCCAAGTAAATGTTTGGGAGTCTGCAGCCGTGCTAGCAGCTCTGTGAGGCTGAACATGTTCACAATAACAATGTCAGAATGATATTTAGCGGGTAACTTTACGTTCACCATCTTAGTTTAGCATGTTGGCTCGCTAATGTTTGCTAATTAGCACTAAACACAAAGTAAAGCTGATGGGAATGTCTTTGCAGGTATTATAAACCAAAATATTGGACAAATTTAAAAAGTTGGACCTGATGGAGCTAGATGAAAAGATGAGGGATCATTGAAGTTATTACAATACATCCTGACATGAATACCATAAGTGACATTTCACTCAAAACCGCAAGCGTCAACCTCATGGTGGCGCTACAGGAAAGGTCAGGGAATCACCAAAGTCAGTAGCAGTGTGTTCCAATCCGCGTACTTCCGTACTTACACATACTATTTTGAGTGCATAAGTGTGTTCACACTGAAGTATGGCAAAATGCAGTGCACTCGAAGTACCCGGATGTTGTACTC
This sequence comes from Sebastiscus tertius, assembly GCA_916701665.1. NCBI lineage: Eukaryota > Metazoa > Chordata > Actinopteri > Perciformes > Sebastidae > Sebastiscus > Sebastiscus tertius. The sequence continues at coordinate 65,816 of CAKAOH010041620.1, forward strand.
AAAATGGTCAAATCATTGAGTGTGGAACGCTGGACACTTTTCACACTCAATTATCGTAGCGGAAGGGGCGGGACCACGACCACTATTCAAACATGTGATGTAAGTTATAACGTTTCACTTCTACTCATTTGCTTTTGTATTCTGGATCAACAAAGCAGGCAGATATTTTGGCGGGTAGTGGACGGGTAAAACCTGAAGGAGGCAACAATGCAACACAAAGGATGCCAGGTGCCATAAAACCCCGAAGAAGAAGATATTTTGGCGGGTAGCAAGTTGCAGTCAAATGTTGCGATCGTCATTTCCGGTAAGTTTGCCGCAGAGTATTCGATTTGAGACAACTCTACCCCGTTGAAATTCACGCACTACTCAAGTAAGTACCGAGTGCACTACATTGAAGTGTACTTCTGGAAGTACGTGGATTGGAACACACTGTAGGACTCATCCTCTGGGCACAATGAATGTCTACACAAAATTTCACGGCAATCAATCCAATAGTTGTTAGGACGTTTCACTAAAAGTTAAAAATGTCAACTTCATGGTGGCACTTGAGGAAAAGTCAGGGGATCACAAAGTCAGTAGGATTCATCTTCCGGAGACCATGAATGCAGACAAGCATGTCATAGATAGCAGTTGGGGCATGTCCTCCCAGGTAAAATATTCTGATACTACAAACATGATTGGAGAACGGTGCATCATATGAAACAATGTTTGAATGTCACATGGTGTAGTAGTCGTACATTCTGTGGCAGCAGAGACATGTCCGCCTCGTCTTCCTCACTGAGCAGCTCCTCCTCAGACAGGAAGCTCTCCAGGGCCTGGCTGTCAATCCGCCCATTCCTCACCAGAGGCTTGCCATCACGGCCGACCAAACAAGGAGCCAGAGATGCCAGAGGCTTGTCTGGGATCACCTGCACCACCTGCAGACAGCACAGGTTAAGATTAGTGGTGATGGAGATGCAGCTCATTGTAACACTTCATCTTGCACCATTGTGTGCTCAAGACGAACCTGTTTGGCAACGGCAGAGAATTTCATAACATGCAGAGTCTCGTCGTAGGTGGAAGCACACTGGTTGATGTTGACGATCATCGACGCTCTTCCTTTGCCGCAGAAAACAGCCTGGAAGAGCTTGGTGAGCTTACTCTCTCTGAAGGGAATGTAGCCGCTCTTCATTCTGGTCAATGACACAGAAGGAAAAAGAGGACTTCAAGAAAGCAAAAGGCACATGTTTGGAAGGTTTTAAAGCAAAAACATCTACATCATCTAGGGTCATTGCTGCCTCGCTTCACTTGTCAAACAAACACCTGCAGCTGGTGACAAACGGCCAACACATTTAGAAGCAACTGTACCCGTCGGTCTGATTGTTGCGGAGGGCAGTGATGCACTTCCCCAGAATGAGCAGGGAGTTGTTTATGTTGCCCGCTTCCTTCAGCCTCTCCCCAAATGTCTTGGTTTTGTTGCATCTTTCTGAGCCAGCCAGGTCACACAGAGAAAACCTGAGAAACACACGAATCAATCAAGTCATTTTCTTTAGCTCATTTCATGGTGCTGAAGCTATTAGAGTCTAATCATGACTTGTGTTTATTCCCTACTCTCTGGATGCATTTTAACATTTGAACTGTTTAAATGGTCTGCTTTCTAAGCCCTTATCATTATGATAGCATTATGTTCCATTGGGACACCATTTTATTTTCCATATTTCTCCTAGAAACTTGCTTCAATTACCACCACATTTCATACACATTTTAAGTCCTTGGAATTTGTAACTGCAACCATTTGGCAGTGATGCACAAATGTACATGTGGGGATTTTAAAAAGGAGATACACGTGCTTCCTTAATGCACAAAATTATATAAGATTAGTTTAAACTATAATGCTTATATTGTCACTGCAAATATTAGAATTCCTCTCTCACGCACACAACAAATCTTACAGGATGCACTGAATATTCCTGATATCACAGCCAGATACTCACTCTGAGATCCTTTCAACTGTGCTGCCATCGATCTTCAGTAACTTCATGGTAAATATGCTGTGGCTGTAAGGAAAGCTGGTTTGAGTTTTGAAAAACAGAAATAATGACACCACACAAGTAAAAACGTGATGCATGAAACGTTTGCCTTCTGCTGGACGACTGGTTCATCTTTGTGGCTGCAGCGCTTCTGTTTTTGTTTCCGAACTGTAGCACTTTGGCGGCTTCGCCCAGAGTCTGGATGTTAATCCACCGGAGATCTGAAATCATTTAAAATACATTGTTCTCAAGCCTTGGGCAACAAGGTATGGTGCTGGCATATTTCTACACCTGATAAAGTCCGCTCACACCTTTAACATAAGCATTTCCAGCACCGTCGTCACACACTCGAAGAGCAGCGCGTTTCTTGGACTTGGAGCACAGGGAAATTTGAAGCAGATCGTACACTAACTCATTGTAGATTTCAAAGAAAGCCACCCATAAGGCAAATTGGCTGCTGCCTGCTTCCGTTGGGTTGCTTGTCGACACTAAAAGGAGAAGAATATAAAGAGGCCGACAAAGGCCAAAGAGTGAAACAGAAACATCTGAGGAAGAATTAGTATCATATCTTTGTCATTCTTCTTGCCTGTGAGAGTTCACACTGGGACAACTTCAAGCTTACGCTGTTATTAAAATGCAAGACAATATATGTTCAATGTGTAGAATGAGTGAGGGCTACCGGTTTGATCGTAGGACAAAGAGGAGGAGGAGACCCTGGTGGTAGAACAGGACTCTGAAACACCACTGGCTCTGTGAGGATCACACTCCTAGATAGGGGCAAGGAAATATGCATGTTATGGCATTACATGCAGAGAGCGTATTCATTTAAAAGTCTTAGCATTATATTTTTTGGCAAAGCCTGAAGAAACATGTCAAGTTGGATATAATGCTCTCACTTCTTTGACTGAAGCAAACATGGCAGCTTTAGCACTTCTCTCCTGCTTGACTTGGTCAGGATCCAGATATTGAGCGTCGTTCCTGAGGTAGGGTTTCAGGTCCATCCCCTCATACCGATGGCCTCCGATGTAGTGAAAGGTGGCATCCAGCACTCGAGGGAGTATTCCCGGCTCTTTTGGAGTTCCTGAAACATTTCACAACATGAAGAAACATCACAGGACATCTGACAGTGACTAATGCTCATTCAAATGTTAATGCATTCCCATCTTTACCTTGGATTGTGTAGGTTTTCCCAGCATTGGTTACACCGTAGCTGAATATCAGTGCGTTCTTCCCATCCAAGAAATCAGACATTTGGCTTTTGACAGTGTCCTCAAATAGCTCAGACTGTCTCATCTCTGGTCCGAAAATCTAAGAGTCAACAGAAAGATTGTTTTTTTGGACACGAGTGTGTGCCTGTCTAAAATGGGACAAAGCTCATCCAGTATGTTTTAGGAATAAATGTGCACAAGGACCTCTAGTCCAACACGTGTTCAGGCAGATAGGTATAAACAATACAGACCTGTGAGAAGGAGAATTTGTGGATTGACATGCCAATGCCCTTCTCACTGCTCTTCATGGTGGCTGAACCCTTTGGTGCATTCAGTGTCACCGTCCGGCTGTTTTCAATCACTATGCAATCCTGAGGAAAAAAATAAAAGCATCAAAAATCATGGCGTTTGTGTGCGCCATGACTCATAGAATATGTTTATGCAGAGGACTACAGTCCAGTCTCGGAGGGAGTTTTATTTCCCTCATAAAAAAATCAGATCATGGGACCCAATGTCAGTTTTCAGAAACACATGGATCTTTATAATTATTAGGGACTGAACATTATCGTCTCATTTGTCACCAGTCTACCACAGCTCTCACCTTCACTTTATTCTGCATCATAACAGAAAGCAGAAATGTAAAATGTTTCATATAAAGTCAACCTATCATGTAATTTAAGTGCATTTAAATGAAGTCCGGGATTCTGGGGAAGTACATTACATTTCGTACAGTCCTTTAACTCAGTGGATATCAGATACATAATATAAAGAAACTGCAACACTTGCAGAAATAATAAAGTAAAAGGTAACATTTCAACTTCCTTACAGGTAAAGATGCTCTGCGTAGCATTATGGACTGTTGAAAAACACTAGTCACATTCATCGTCATGATTATTAGCTACTGTATTGAGCATTAGATCGACTGGATGACATTGACTGTACCTGATCCTCCTTGTCGGCGAGTTCCTCTTTAGAGAAGGGCCTGACTCGGAGGTATACTCTCATGGTCTGCTGCTCAGCACCACCTGGCAGCTCAGTCTACAAACAAAGAACACAATCAGACTAGAAACTGAACCTCAGTGCAGATGAGTTTTACAGTTTAATTCAGTCCATTTTGAAAAGTTACTTGCATATAGCCAAGGAAGTCTGAACAGGCATCCCTGGGCACAATTACTAAAGATCGTGATATAATGAATCTAGCTTGGTGGTATGATTGATGAAGACAAAAAGGAAAAAACATTACCTGCTGGGATGAAGTGCTGACAGGAGGAGTATTACAAGTCAAGTCCATATCAACAGGCTGCATATTGATGCTTTCTTCATTGGTTAAATCAACTGTTCTCATCTCGAGGCGAAGTAGCTCCAACACGTCCAGTAATTCATGTACTAGTTTCACTAAATGCACCAAACAGGTCTGCTGATGTTCTCCCACTGAGAACCAAGGGGGAGCTTGTAATCAGTTTTAATTGAAAGCAGGTGTGAAGTCAAGCAAATCACTGCAGGAACCAACCAGCTACGAGGACTCTACTCAAGCTATAAGGGATGAAATATCCTTGTGTATAAACCAAAGACTTCTGATTTCTATTAAAAAATTAAATGGTATTTTAGTCAGTAGAGGCCTTAGCTTTAAATTAATACACAAATAATACCGGGATTTGTTTTCCATCAGTCACTTAATGCTACATGTCTAGACTGTTGGTGACATGTTGTTAAGGGGACCATAAAGCCAGACCATGTAACACCTAGAAGCAGAAATAACACATTCTTCCTCTGAAAGTTGAATTCATAGGCAATAAAACACACCCTTGTTTAATAGATATTTTGATGTGTCACAGGAAGAGCACAGGTGTAAATAATGAATTTAATGATGGCTGAATGCCAATTAGCTGCTTTGATTTAAGGTCCCTGGTATTGAGGGTATTGTTCATGCTGTCTCTCTGGAACAGTTCAATACAACAGAGCCATCGTTAGTGTGTTATTAATAACACTTGTCTGCTGTATGAAAGGCCTACTCCATATACTGTGTTTGGCTGCTACAGCCTTACTTGGTCTCATATATGACCAGCAGTTTATGGTGGCTCATTTGAGCAAAGTTTAGCGAAGTATGGCTGTGTAACTGACATTACAGTCAGTTTATTGACTTTATCTACTTGTGTTTCTGTTACATGTTTTGCTATTTACTATGAGCCTGTAATTGTCACTTGTGGCCACAGTGGCTACTAAAGTTATTCATTCTTGTGAAGGGGCTCATTGCCTGGGTGGAATATGATCTCAAAAAGTCTTCTTCAAAAAATAATTTAATCTAAGGCGCACTGTAGTTTGAACAGTATTAAAATGCCTTTATTTTACATCAATAATTGTTTAAAATGATCAACGTGTTGTAACCGACATGTCTTCATCAGGGTCATTTTCAGCATGCTGACAACTCAGTGTGCCTTGGATTATTTTTGAAGGAGAATTGCATTTTGTACTTTTTTGAGATCATATTCCACCCATGCATGTTCAGCATGGCTTACAAAGTTAGTTTCTCTAAATTCATTCAGTTGCTTTTTGGCTCAGAGTGACAAAAAAAAGATTACAAAATTAGATGTGTCCTTTCTTCTTGGACTAAAGTTAAGTTTGCAAGGGTGAATGTGTTTAGTCAATGTATGTAGAGATAAAAGGGGTTTGAAAAAGCTTAAAAAAATGTTGAGTGTCTTCTGCATGTGGTTCCTGGACCACTGTTCCTGCCACTTTCTTATGTCCATCCACATTTTAATGATTCATCATAGAGCTTTGCAAAAGAAATAAATAGAAAAACGTAACAGGTGCAACAAAGCTAACGAGATCTCATTTAGTCTGTACATGAACACAGTCCTGAGAAGCAGTCTAATCAGCCAGATTAACTGAATACACCTGTGTGGGTGCTCAGAGGCTGACAACATTTATCTAATAGATATTGTTTTCCCATTACTGTCAAAGTGAACAGACTGCAAATGAGAAATTATTTTTTTCACTATTAAAGAGACTGCACATTAAGTGTGTACAATTGTCAGTTATCTGCACACATACCACCTATACATACTGTGTTGTGATCATTCCCATGGCCAGGGTACATTTTCAAATCCTGGGTGAACTGAACTGCCCCAGATATCATTTAATTTTGATCAGTGATTGTTGTTTTCTCAGTGCTCCAGTTATCACCATAATGAATGAAGTTTCATGTTATTTCATGAGAATCAAATTGAAGTACATCTGCTGTAAAAGACATGTCATGTTCCCTCTGCTCCCTACAGGTCCACTGCATTGTTTAATTGGGAAGTTCACTTGATAATAAATTTCTAGTTCCCTGTGCCACACACTGCCCTTTAGGGGCACTTCAGCTTTATACACTGTAAAAATGTTATATGCTTCAGAAATTAAGAGCCCACACAATGACATCAGTTTCCTTATTAATTTCTTTATTGAATCAGTTGCATCGTTTACGCATCTGCGATGGTAACCTCAACCTCTACACCGGGTTCGATGCTGATGGAGGTGATCTGCTTGACGATTTCAGATGGGCTGTGCAGATCAATCAGGCGCTTGTGGATCCTCATCTGGAAGCGATCCCAGGTTTTGGATCCCTCACCACAGGGAGTCTTTCTGGTGGTGATGCGCAGAGTCTGGTGGGGGCAGAAAAATAAGATTTTAGATTGACCAAATTAAAAAGAATCCAGAATACCACATCTTAATTGGTGGTAGAGTCATAATGACACTAAATTCATGCTGTTTCTGAGCCGTAAAGAAGCCTATGGTCAAATTGCATTTCCAGAATACCATTCGCTCAATCTTCCATTCACTTCTATTGAAGCCTTAATGGAAAACAAACTCAAGGGTGTTTCACTGATCTACTGTTGGTTCTGGCAGATTCAACTTTGACAGGCCAATAGCAAATAGAAGCACTGCGTTAGAAATGTAGGAATTCTAGCATGTTTTTTCACCAATATATTAGTACATTATCACACAACCAGACTGTAAACATTTTACAAATAATGGCATCAGAAAATGTGACAGGCAGTTAAGTGTGTGGATGCTTTTCCTTAACTACATCTTTTGCATCCAGCACCGTCTTGATTTGTGGTATACTAGCTTAGAGAGGCACACCACTATATTTTACAACAGCACATCCATGTCTTATACGAATGCAGTGAAAAGAAAATGTTTGTCGAGCCCGTGTGCTTCATTACCTTGGTTGGCATGCGGACGGGTCCCTTCACCTTCAGGTTCTTCTCCTTAGCCCCACGGATCAAGTCTGCGCAGACTGAGGATTATAAAAAGACAAAACTTTAAAAACACAAGCAACCGACAATCACTTCATGGTACTTCAAAAGTCATGGCTCAGAATAGCGTATATCCAGTCTTCAAGTTTTATCAGATGGAATTTTATCCTCATAGCTCACGTCTATGTTCCATTCTCAACATGAACAACTTTGTGCTTAGTTACCTTTCTCCAGAGATTTCACATTGCGGCTGGTGAGGGTGATGCGGATGCGGTGAATGGCGACCTCAGTCTCAACAGGTGCCTTGCCAGTGTCCTTGAAAGCCTGCATGTGTGGAAACAACAGTTATCAAAACAATGAACCCAACATTGACATATTCACACAACTTTAGGTAACATGGGACTGCAGCACAAGGACTGATATACTGGTGGGCCCAGCAGAGTTAATAGCTTGAGTATGTTCTCCTATATTGCACAGTAATAGCACTGTCTTGGCTTACATCACCTGCATCAGTGTTTTACCATTACGAGAAAACAGGTATAAAATATTAGTATATTAATTTTGTTCTTTTTTGTAAATACTCCTGCTGGTTTACAAAACATTAAATGGTTTAGGGCCAAAATGCATTTGTGATCTTCTATGTTCTGAACCATTTTTATGACTGTTTTAATTATATCTTAATGTTCTTGAATGTTTATGTAAAGCGCTTTGAACTATTTGGTTGCTGAAATGTGCTCTACAAATAAAGCTGTCTTGCCTTCCTCAAGAGATGTAAAGCCCAAATGACTTTTGAAATTAACGGCAATTAATGTAGTTTTAGATTTGTAAATTAATTTCAGGGTAGTAATTTAATGATTCCTTTCGCACTTCAAACACGCTGGAGATTTACGTGGAGCACCTGAACGCCGCACAGCTAACCAACACGTGGAGCTCCTAATGTACAATTTAACCGATTCACCAGAAATAAAAGGGCTTTAGTGTAGCTAGCGCTGTCTAGGTTGAACTATGCATATATTCGCACGTCAATTTCTCCACTTAACATGTCAAAAGAGCGATATAAACAAGGAAAAAGCCAGCTAACGTCGTCAGCTAGCTAGTGTTTGACAACTGTCTATTGTCCGGTGCTAGCTTTACAACTATAGGAAATTACGGTACTGTGTGAGCTGAACATGTAGAGCGTTTAAGCTTCAAAGAAACAAACAAATGTATCGTTTAACTTCACTTTCTCAATTACATTTTTGCGATACACAATCAAGAGCAAGAGTATGTATTCTTATGAACATTGTGGAGCATTTAATCTTCAATTAATCATAAAGTTTATACCTTTAGCGAGACACTATTAATGACAGGAAGACGCTTTAACTTCAAGCTGATGTTGCTAGTGCACTTTAACTGTGACGAATTATAAAGAGTGTCTTCAAGAGTAGGGAAATGTGATGTATATATGTACCAAAAGGATTGTAACTTTATCAATAAGATTATTAACGAGTCCAGTTTGTGAATGGTTTGTGGCGGGACTTCCACTTCCAGCAACATTAGCTGTCGGAGCTAACATTAGCCAACATACTCTGGAGAGATTTAATGTTCAAATTAAACGAATAAATGACTAAATCTCTACAAAACGAGCCTCATAAGAAAGAGTAATGGTTGTATTCAGACAGCACATACCATTTTGGTAATTCCTGACCGACTTATTCGGTAGATATCAGACGAACAGCGGTGAGTCAGGAGGTTCAGCAGCAGCGAGGTGAGCTCTGCAGGAGGAAAGAGAGAGAAGAGGCCTGCTGTCTGCTAATATACACTGATCATCCGGGTACCTGAGAGCTTCTTCTGTAGTGTTTATAGACTAGTTCACAATCAACAGCGACATCTAGTGGCTCACTGCTCTGACTGACACTGACTGCAGTACATGTTTAACTCCTCAGGACTGACATCCAACTAGTCCAGGGGTCAGCAACCTTTACTATCAAAAGAGACATTTAAGGCAAAAAAAAAATGTGTCTGGAGCCGCAAAACATTTGAGCATTTTGATGAAGGTAACACAGTTTACAGTCTAAGTATATAGTATATAAGTCTAATGCAGTGAGGGCCAATTGTAGTTCAAATTTACTACGGAGTATTAGGGTCACATTGAGGGAAAAAATATCTGAGATTTACAGAATAAAGTCATAATATTACGAGAAGAAAGTTGTAATATTATGAGAATAAAGTCGTAACTTTACGAGAAAAAAAGTTGTGATATTACGAGAATAAAGTCATAACTTTAGGAGAAAAAAAGTCGTAATATTACGAGAATAAAGTCATAACTTTACGAGAAAAAAGAAAATTACATGTAAAATTACTACTTTATAATATTGACTTTATTCTCATAATACAACGACTTTTTTCTCTTAAATAAATGACTTTATTCTCATAATATTACAACTTTTTTACTCATAAACTTGTGATTTTATTGGTTTTCGCAGTGCTTCTTCTGGATGTAAATGTTTTTAATGTTTTCTGCTGTTACTATATATACTGCCATTTTGAAATAAAAAAAAAGTGAGGTGAGATTGACTATAATTAAATATGTTTAAAATATTAATAATAATATGTAAGTTATTACCTGTATTTCTGCTGGCCACTGAAGAAAGGGAAGTTGTAGTTTCTCACAGAGACCACTAATTCTCATGGTAACTGTCAGCTCCACCAGTGGGATGGCAGACCATAAAGGCTTTGGTAAAAAAAAGGAAAGAAAAAGACACCCAATACCTTACTAAGACACCACACAAAAAACGAAACAGATAAAATAGATAGCTCTCTTTCGAATGATCTAAAAGATCACATTACATAACATTTATTGCAGAGATGTATTAAAATGAATCAAATGAGATGGTATAGAGGTTCATATCGTTTGATAATTGTATATATGACAAGCACAAGTATAAGGGTGATTATAAAATACCACATTTGACACATCACACTTTAAAGAAAAGTAATAATATTCAGCATTAATTTTGATGCCAATGAAGAATACAGAGATGTAGTTCTGACATGTGGCCACCAGAGGGCAGTGACGTGTTCCCTCAACACTAAAAACTACCAGCTCCACCAGGGTGGTGTGTTAAGGTAGACGCAACAGCATACTGCTACATCCGGCAAAGATTTAAAAAAATAAAACAAGTCTATTAACATGACCGCTAACATGACTACAATCAAAATTGATACACATATGAAAAGCAATAATAATCAGGATTCATATACCTATTATTGCCATTGAGTGTGGATTGTGTGTGAGGATTGTGACAACTTGAGTGCAGAGAACACTTCTGAATAGGCTATATCTAGCAACACAACCTTATCTTCAAGGCAGACATTTAAAACCATTCAAAAAACTTCTGGTCAAAAATGTTTAATAATTGAACAATCATTGATTCTAATATTTTATCAATCTCATATGTAAGCCAAGGTGAATAAAACATTCACAAAGATTGTATTAATGATATGGTTGTACATTATGAATTTCATATTTCTGACATAGAAACACATGAATAAAGCTTGTGGTTATATATTGCATTTTGAAATTACATTACAAGATGTGTCATTTTCTAAAGTCTGAGTCATGTGGTAACACAAGAATGACATGAAAGTTAATTTTAAGCTTATCATATCGCTTGGCATTTGTCACATTTGTCGCTTTTCAAAGGTGCCGGGAAAATGTAAAAAGCAATGAGTAAGCTCTCCTCACTAATTCCATTGCATAAATATGTATGACATTTCCTGCTACAATGTAGCACATATGAAGAAATTAGGAAAACATTCTTTACAAAAATTAAATGTAAACTCCAAGATTTTGATTCCCTCTCTGACCAAAATAAAATACAACATCTACTTGGAGAAAATAGTGTCATCACCATAGAAGCTGCAGGATATGTCAGTGAGTGTCACAGCCTAAGAGACAACCACAACAACAACAACACCTAATAGATGTAACTCACACTCTGCCTTTTATTTACTCCTCTACTTCATGTTTTTTTCTTACATTTATCCTTTGATATTGCAATATATACATTAATTAATTCTATTGTTTTATTTTGTTCTTCTATTGTTTCTATTGTTTTACATTTTATTGTTTTCTTCCATTTACATGCATGTTCTTTTTAAATATCTATATATTGTAATTTGCCCTAATGAATTGTATATATGTATGTATATGTTTTTGTTTTTATTTGTTCGTTTGTTTATTTTTATTTACTATTGAATTGACGCTTTGGCAATATTGTTCACCTGATAGTCATGCCAGTAAAGTAAAATGAATTGAATTGAATTGTATGCTTTTATTTTGAAATATCAAAGCGGAAGTCCAGTGTTGTGTTGTAGACGTTAGTGATGGGAATTCCGGCTCTTTTTAGTGAGCCAGATCATTTGGCTCAGCTCACCAAGAAGAGCCGGCTCTTTCGGCTACCAAACGGCTCTTCGTTTTACCACTTCTGCCTTTTATAATTCAGCCAAATTTAGTGCTGTTTTGACCTATGATTAGTATGTGTGGACATATATCACTTAAATTATTCAATTTAATTATACTAAACCTTATAATTTCCAGAATACCATCATTTTACATGTTGCTTTGTTTCCGACTGTCACTCATCTTGTCTGCTATTCGTGCACCGCACTCCTCTCTCTTCCTCCCTCCTGCTCTGTACCTGTAGACTGCGTGGAGAAGATCGTCCTATCACTCTGCCTTGAATTAAGTAAAGAAAAAAAAATAACGTCTCTCGGACGGGAGCAGGCTCTAATGGTACGTGTCCACAGGGGCATTTTTTATCGCGAGGGGACGCGACGCTTCCCAACATTGGACGCTTGGTGGGCGTTCACAGGCTGTGCCCACCTGATTGGACGAACGCTTTCCCGCCGTGGGCTGCTGCTCCCAGCTTTCAAACCGGAACCAGTATGGAGGCTCATTTGGAAACTTTCTTCTCTTATTTCACAAAAATAGTTCACCAAAATGTGTTTCTGAAAACATTTGAGGTGAGAAATAATCCATGCAGTTGCTGAATCTGTCTTTATTTTGGATCGACAACAATTATTTTAAAAGATTCTTGGGAGTTTCGAGAGGGTAGAGTTGCGTCGGACGCCCCTGATTTGCATAAAGTAGACTAGCCCTCAACTTTATCCGAATGAGGAGCGGGCGCGTGACGCTCCGTTTCTCGAATCGCGAAGCCACGCTACCAGAATGCATTGCGCGGCTGCTTACATAGACAATGAATGGGGAGCGTGGAAAGGACGGAGCCTGTGGACACGTACCATTATCGTTTACTTAAAAGAGCCGGCTCAATAAACCGGCTCGTCCGTTACCAACACATCACTACTGGTCAGCCTCCTCAACAAGTAACGGAACCGACCGGGAGCCAGAAAGTTGTTTTGTCGAAACCCGTTAAGATAATTACGAAATTATTATGATGATAAAAGATGATTCCACGGGTGTAGTGTTTGAGAAGAAGAAGAGAAGTTATTAAGTTGGAAACTAAACTTTATTTAGCTGTGCGTCATGATTTCCAGTCAAAGGCCGGCACCAACTGACAGAGGAACAGTTGGAGGACCGTTAGTGGACCGTTAGTGAACCCTTTTAAGTGGACCTTCAGTGAACCGTTAGTGGACAGTTAGTGGACCGTTAGTGGGCCCTTAGTGGACCGTTAGTGGGCCGTTAGTGGACCGTTAGTGGGCCCTTAGTTGACCGTTAGTGAACCGTTAGTGTGGCTGAAATAGCTAACCGGAGTTGAATGGAGACCTTAGTAACTCTGTAACTGTAAACGAGGAGATGAATTTCGGTGTCCCCGCTAACTCGCTGCTGCTCTTCCGTGCCTGCGACGAGGGTGACTATGAGACCGCCCGGGGCATCCTGGAGCCCAGCGCCCCGAGAGAGAGAGAGTCCGGGCGGCAGAGCAGGCTGCGGTCTGAAGCGGGCTCTGAGAGCAGCACCGCGGACATGTTGTTGTCTCTGGTCCCGGTGGACTCTACAGACGAGGAGGGCAACACCGCCCTGCAGTTCGCGTCCGCCAGCGGTCATGAGAACCTGGTTCGGTTCTTGTTACGAAAGGGGGCCTCGGTGGATAGCCGCAACAACTACGGCTGGACCCCGCTGATGCAGGCTGCTAGGTGGGGCTGCGGGTTGGAGCTCTGTGCTCTGGTCCAATGTATGAAGTGAAGGACACACCAAACTCTGTTGAACATCTGTCCATTTTAGTTGTCATTTCATGCCGGTGATGGTGAATTAGTTCACAATACAGTGTAGTAATTGTCAGGAGTCACTCTTCAATTCGTCCAATAGAAACACCAAGTTTAGTGAGTGGTTTGCTTGTTTTTACCAAGAACCTTTACCAAAACAAACTGGCCCTGGACATTGTGAGACTATTATACTTATTTTTTTTTAAATCAAACATTCGTACATGGAGTTTGGTGGAGCAACATGCATTAAAGGGACTGTTTGTAAGAATCAGAAATGCTTGTTAACAGCGACACCTGTGGCCATTAAGTCAACGAAAGTCAGCGTCTGGCTTGTGCTCGCTCTACATAGACATGAACGAGCATCGCTCAAAACAGTGAGGCAACACACGTTAGCTAAAACCACAATATCACTCTATATTTCAGCTGCTTGGCAGTAATGTTAGCTGACCAGACGAAGGTCTCTCCATGAATCACTGCTGACCCTAGTGTTGGCTTTTCCTGCCTCAGCCTCGGCCAGAGGGAGACACCGGAACCTGGTTGGAGACGCTAACGTTTCTCGCTGCGAACCCCCGTCACTTCACAAGACACGGGAAACCTCTGTTGGTCTGGAGGAGCTGCAGCAGTTATTTCTGCACAAATGTCCACTGTACATTCACTAGATATTCTCAGAGCTACTAACTCTTCTGCAGTGTTTAGTGTGCACGCATGCATGTGAGGTGGAGCGGGGTGAGTGAAGGTACACAGGCAGAGGAGCAGAGGAGCAGAGTACAGCAGAGACTCCGGCCCTGGAGACCAAAGCTACGGTCTCCCCCGCGTACTACGACCGCAGCCAACACTGTTTAACAGAAGGGCTTTGCTAGATATAACTTTGAGGTTTTGGTGCTTCCGTGTAGTTTGTGCTGGAGTCTGAACAGCGTAGCCACACGCGAGCGCGCATGGGACACCAACCCGGGTGATTTATAAGAAGTTACAAACAGTCCCTTTAACAATCTGTTCATTTTCCAATGAAATCACCTTCATGGTTTCAACAAAGGGTATATTAATGTTGATCTAATCAAAACATTCTACCTGTCAGTGTCATGAAACTTTGACAAATTACCTTTGAGAGCTCATTCAGCTGAACTTGAAATGTTTTTATGCCTTTGTCTTGGTGTCTGGTGTCAAATTGGTATGCAGTTTCCATGCCCTTATCCTAATTTTGAGCGTAACTAAACTTTAAGTGCACAAGCAGGACATACTATATAGTTAAGAACCTGCACAAAAGAGGAGGAGAGTCTGCGATGACAATCACCGGCGTGTGCTTTTGACTTGGAATTTGAAAAGTTGTATCTAAAATACTTCATAATTCTCACAAAAATGTACTAACATTGATTGTAATGCAAACATCTCATGCTTTTGCCTCCAATACGATCGATAACATGGGCGGCGAGGTAGGTCACAGCCAGAGTCTGCATTTCAACACCTGCCTGGGGCCTTTCTATGTAGTGTTTGCATGTTTGTGTGGAAATCTACCAGATGCTCACATTTCCTCTCACTCTCAAAGACATACATACAGTATGTATTACATGTTCAGTATAAACTTTAGGATGGATTCCCCCATGGGAATTAATAAATGTGACATAACGTAATCGTTTGGTGCTAGGCATGTGACAGGAGGACCAAGCTTTCTCAACCCCCTGAGAGTTGAGTGAGCTTAGAGAAGAGTACCCTAATGCATTTGTAGCATGTTTGATGAAATGCCTTAAACTCGGGGTTTAAGACAGTTAAGTCCAACTCTCCATCTCATTCTTTATGTCTCTAATTCTCCCCCCAGGTTTGGTCACCTGACTGTTGCCCACATCCTGTTGGAGAACGGGGCAGAGATTAATGGACGGAACCGGCTAGGTGCGAGTGTTCTGACTATGGCGGCCCGTGGGGGACACACACATGTAGTCAAGCTACTCCTGGAGAGCGGGGCCTACGTCGATGACTATGATCATCTGGCTGTTGCTGCGGATGCAGTCTCAAACGGCAACAACAACAACAGTTGCAGGTTTGGCCTGTTTTTCAGACAGACATTCAGCCTACTCCTGGACTAAAACAAAACTCAGTTTAGATTACCTTTGAATAACATCTTTAGTTTTTGACTGTTCTTAATCCTTTTCTTTCCCTCTTTTTCCACAGCACGGCTGGTTTTGGAGGTGGTGAAGGCTATCCAGGAGGCAGCGGTGGCAGAGAATTCATGGACATCATAGCCCTGATGGTGGCATCTCAGCATGGCCACGAGGCCTCGGTGCGCCTGCTGCTAGAATGGGGCTCTGATGTCAACTTTTCCCAGAAGACCACTGGGTGGGGACCACTGATGGTGGCCACCCTCAGCGGGAAGGTGGGCTCAATGGATGATTGTATAAATAAACAAGATGGATGGAAAATACATTATGGGTATTGTGGGTGTCATTTGGGTATTTTATGGCATTATCCACTTAAAATGTATTTACATCTTGATACATGTGGGTTTGTTTAAAACACAGTTGCAGCACAAATGCACATGGAGTTTTAACTGGTAGAAAAATAGAATCTTCTTTGTTTTGAGTTACTGGAGCAGCTGACAAATGAAGTTGGTGTGTTTTGAAGGTGGCTGTGGCTCAGCAGCTGGTGGAACGCGGATCTGACCCAGACAGGGTCAACGTTCTGTCCAAGACGGCCTTTGAACTAGCCATGCAGCTCAAACAGAGAGACATCAAGGCCTATCTGGACTCCATCACCACTGTCCGACCCCAGACAGGTAAAGCTTCCTTCTCTGTTTCAAATTTACTTTATTGGCATGATGATGATGATACAAGTACAGTGTTGCCAAAGCATTCTACAAGGTTTACCATGCAATTGTAGTAATTAATCATTCATCATACAATTAGATTATTATACTACATAGTATGGTATGATAAGATGTTTTTTTTCTAAAATTAGAGAATAAAACACATAAATAATATATGTTACAATCAGTAATAGGTGGACCAAAAGCAGACACAGACTTAGGGAGTAAATTAAGGATTTATTGGAGAGACAAAAAAGAGTGAGAGCCGAGGTTGAGCCGAGCTGGGTGTGGCTGTTGAGATAGCCCAGGATTAAGGTGAGGCTGGCAGGGGAGACGGAGGGAAATGATCCCACAGACACAAGGAAACAGGGCTAGTTAAGTAAATCCAAACAGCACAGAGAAATAACTCTGATATCACTAAGCAGAGGCAGATTTTGAAGGAGTTCAGTACAGTTTCATGTGTCTCCTGGTTTTCACAGGCTCTGGCATGTTTTGCTGCTTCTATTGTAATATGATTTTCCCCAAGTAAATATTTAATTTTGTTTTGGTCTAAGAGGTTGTTGAAATTCATGGTATTTGATTTTCATTTTTGTTTTTATGTCTTTTTACAGTTCAACAGGGACTGTTGATCTGTCTCTACCCTGTTAGCTGAAATGTGTGTTGCTGTCTTACACTTCAATTAACAGGAATGTGAGAGCAAAACCAACAGTGGTAGCTCTCACCCTCTTTGATGTTTAAATGCTCTTCTCACCAGCAGTTTTAGCTCAGTTAGCCCATCTCCAAAGTCAAAGTCAAACCTAGACTCTTAACCAGAGCTCACTTGTAGCTACATTGTTTGACACTTAAGCTATCAATCTATTAAGAAAATCTGGCTCATGCATGAATGACTACACACACACACACACACACAGATGATGCTGCTGAGATATGTGGAATCTGGCCAAGTAGGGCTGTTGTATTATCAGTAGAGTACATCAGAACTCTCTTCTGTTCTCAGCCGTGCTCTTTTCTCCACAGACGACGAGAGAAGAAGACCAGATGTGTTCAGCGCTCTCAAGTTGGGTGAGTTAAATTGAATACTCATAGATGCAGAACAACTACAAGTAATTTGTGTTTTGGTTGTAAGATTAAAAGGTGATTAAAAAAACACAATCACGTCCATAGATCTGCATATTTATGTATCCATATGTGTGTGTGTGTGTATGTTGACTCAGGGAATTCCCAGCTAGTCAAGGAGATCTTGGAGGAGGATCCTACTCAGGTGAATTCATCCAATCAGGAGGGAGCATCACCTCTCATGATTGCGGCAGTGAGCGGTCAGCTAGAAGTGGTGCAGCTCATGGTGGAGAAGAATGCCGACATAGACAAACAAGATGGTGTCCATGGGTGGACCGCTTTAATGCAGGCCACCTATCATGGGTAAGAAGGACTTGCTGGTTTACTATGGTAAACTTTAGCAGGGATATGAAGTCATTTGATAATGTATTGTTGTACATGTATGCCGACACTATCATCAATTCTTTCCCACTCTTTCTTTTGTTGTCTCTGTCTCCCTCCTTCCTCCAGTAATAAAGACATTGTCAAGTACCTGTTGAGTCAAGGGGCTGATGTCAACCTCCGAGCTAAGAATGGATACACAGCCTTTGATTTGGTCATGTTGCTGAACGACCCAGGTACCCCCGCTATCGTCACTTTGTTTTACAGGCTTTTGGGGAAATGTGCTCAGACTTAACAAACAATTCCTTCCTAATAAACTGCAATAAATAGCAGGATTAATAAAATCAAGTATTTGTGAAAATAACAGTACCCTCTTAAAATGAATGATAACAGATATTTGTCTTGTATATGTATCTATCAAGTTAAGGAGTCATCATAGTGTGCTCTTCCACAGTCTTGATTATTTGCTTGTTTTCTTACCAGTGTTACTTAGTGTTACTAGTTTTCAACAATAGTAAGTGATTATCTTTGTTTTTTGGACAAAACAAGCAATTCCAATGGGTCAACCTGGGCTATGGAAGATTGTGGTTTCACTATTTTTGGACATTTTACAGACCAAAAGATGAATCGATAGATTAATTAATAATGAAAATAGTCATTAGTTGGCATTTTATTGTAAAAGGGTAGTAAAGGTTTTTTATGTAGGCTTCACTGTTTGTAATATGTTATGAGAGATGCCTCATAATTAATTCCTCAAAAAAGACAGCTAGAAAACTGAAATCATATTCTAATGAAGTTATGACTAAGTAGCCTTTTATGCCTTCACAACAAATGGACAGTAGCACTTGACACAGTCCATGCTTGGTAGTTTCCACGATGTTTGTTAATCCTTTCAACCGGTGAATATTGTCTCTGTTTCCACTCTGGATTTTCTCAGACACTGAGTTGGTGCGTCTGCTAGCATCAGTGTGTATGCAAGTAGACAAGGACAAGTCGAAACACCGTGGCAGAGCCTTACTGACTCGCTCCAAAAGCCGACAGTCCCTCAACAACGTCCCTGTGCCACCTGACGACAAGGGAGGCCTTAAGGTAAAGGAGAAGTCCTGTTACTTTAATATTGACTAGATGATAAATTAAAAAAATGAAGCTCCCTCATTAACTGTACACCATGACGCTTACATGTTTGACTCCACCCCTTCTAGTCCTGGTGGAGTCGGATGTCCAATCGGTTCCGACGGCTCAAGCTGACTCACACCCTGAGGCACGGCCTTTCATCCAACCGCCTGGCTCCATTTTCAGACGATGCTGAAACTTCATTGGATGCCACGATGAAGGCGAATAGGAAATCTGCTGCGGTGTCTAATGGGGCGCTGGCACCAACTCCTGCACTGTCTGGGAATGACATCAGCACTGCCTGGGCAGTCAAGAGCAAAGATACTGGTGAGACACAGCGATAACATTATTTCAGTGTCATTTTTAGAGCGTAATGACTGTAGTCTGTAACACATCAGATGTTTAGCTTAAAGGGGAACTCCATCTATTTTACACAAGTCTGTTCACAGGCGGTGGGGAGTGCATGTGTGACAGTACACAGTATTGTTCAGACACTGGTGGGGAGTGGGACTGACTTTGCACAGTGGTGGAAGAAGTACTCAGATCTAAATACCACAGAGTAGAAATACTCTGCTATAAGTAAAAGTCCTGCATTCAAAATTGTACTTAAGTAAAAGTACAAAAGTATTAGCATTGAAATTTACTACCAAAAGTACCAAAAGTAAAATTACTCATCATACAAAATGGCCCATTTCAAAATAAGTAAGGCATAATGTACAGCGAGCCGGTCACTCTTGCAAAATGAACTCCGACAGGGTGAGCAGGACCCTGACACGAAGCTCAAGGGTTTTAAATCATCCTGTCGGGATTCATTTCGTCATAATGACCTGCTCGTTGTACATTATCCTGCTTATTACATGGCTACTTACTAACGAAATCAATAATTTGACACAAAATATTGATTTTAAAATTATTTTCTTGCTTCCACTAAAAAAAGTAGTCCTCTTGCTGTGTACGGAGATCAGAAATAGCAATGGACTGTTATTCATAGCAGCAACCTGCTATAAAGAAATAACAGACCGTAGAACGTTGCAATTGACCAATCAGAATTGAGTATTCAACAAAGCCTTGTAATGTATTATTATTGATGCATTAGTGTGTTCATCATTTTAATGTTGTAGGTGGTGAAGGTGGAGCTAATTTGAACTACTTTATATAGGCCTAGGCTACAGCTGGGTAGCTTGTGATCAGTGATAATAATACATCATAATTATATTTTGTATTATTGATCTGACTCTGCAAAGTAACTAGTAACTAAAGCTATCAGGTCAATGTGGTGGAGTAAAAGTACAATATTTAAGATGTTATACGGTCGTTGTATGTTAATAGATGTAACTTGTACGTGTAAATGTGACTTATGTTCCTTTTCCAGGTCTTTGCAGGACATCCTCAGAAAAGGAGGACTTTCTTATAACCACAATGGTAGGAGTGTTTGATTAGATGTAAACTATGCTTCATTCTACATTTCTTCAAGCTTGTTTGTTAATAAATTACCTTATAGGGTGTCAGGAAGTTAGCATGCTTGGCTGAAACAACATGTTGCAAAGTGACTGCTTCTTTTTGGTTTTTATAGTTTTCATGTTTGTGTAATAATATTTTGTTTTAAAGGTTTGTACTTTGTAATCATTTCAGTAAGAGCTGTATAAATAAGGTTTATGGTTATTATTAGTAGTAGTGTTATATACTATGTTTTCCATGTCCTCTAGCTCAGAAGCGGTGCGCCCTTGACCCGGCTGCCCAATGACAAGCTAAAAGCGGTGATCCCTCCATTCCTGCCTCCGTCCAACTTTGAACCGTGGAACTCGGATCGTTCGCGCCTCCTTGGTGAGGGAAAGAGCGAAGTGCCCCGCCTGCCCATGCCACCCCAGAGGAAGCTGAACAGCAGTGGGAACTCAGATATTGTGAGTGTTTGTGGGTGAGATGGGGGTGATGCTGGTAAAACCTGTCTGTTTGTCATCATTCATACGCCTCCTTCTCTCTCCTTTATATATCAGACGTCCATCAGTCGTGTGGTCAGCAGGTCCATTAAGTTTCCCAGCATCCCCAAGGGGCCCTCTTCCTCCTCTCCTTCAAACTCTGGTCACTACCACTCCCCCCACTCCTCAGGAGGCTCTAATGGAGTGGCAGGGATCAACCGGGACTCTCACAACCGTTCAGGTTCATACAAACACAGACAAATACGAACATACCCCGACACAATGTGGACAGTAGCAACAAAATTACATACTCTTGCCTCTTTCTTCCACCAGGGGGCAGTGCAGACAGCGTTCTCTCCCAGATAGCAGCCCAAAGGAAGCGAGCAGCCGGCCTGATAGATGTGAAAGCCCAACCTCCAGAGAAACAGCACAGCCAGACACAGAGCCAACCCCCACTGCCACCCTCAGCACCTGGCCTGCCGCTGCCTGATGTCAGCCTTCCTGACATCCACTCCCATCCCAGCCTTGTGGCTTCCGACATCCACTCCAGAAGGGTCTGTGTTTTGTTTTCCTTTACTGTGTAAAGCAGCCAAAGTTAATGAAGTGTCTCCTATCATGTCAGTGAACTGGTGCCACTGTTATTCCTTTGTAGAAGATGGAGCTGAAGAAGAGACCTCAGTCAGGGAATTCCTCCACATCCAAGAGCACGTCGCCCACTCTGACTCCGTCTCCTTCCCCAACGCCCAAACCTCCCACTGGGCCGGGAGACTCTCTGTCCTCAGCCTCTTCCCATCCTCGCTCCAAGAGCAGCGGTGGCTCCAGCAGTGGAACCATAACTGATGATGGTGATACCACGTTGTTTTCATAAACTGAAATAATACGTCTTTATGCTGCAAAAGAGCAGGAAAACATTATTCATAGATGTGCGCAATTATTGACTATAATCATTATTAATACACTGATTGGTGTTGACAACTGATTCTTAATAACTTGAAATGAACCATGGTCTCATATATGCACCATGGGCCTTGACATAAAATTATCAACACAAACTAAGGGCGCTTTCACAAGCCAACATTTAGTTTGTTTAAACTCTGATGGGGTTTGTTTGGTAACAGTAATCGTCCTCGGAAGCTAACCAAAATGCAGACTGCCTGTGCGGGCATTTTTTTGAGATAGACACATGTAAATGACAGGTTCATATGAGTGGGAGAAGACTGACCTGGACTTCTGCAGAAGGCTGATGTTTGCTTGACATCTGGGCCAAAGAGAACATACAGAATACGCTAAATAAAGTCCACAAAAACAGTGACGTTTATAAAGTCATTGGAGATAAACTAGAGCAGAAGGGATTCGTGCGCAGTCGATCAGTGCCGAGTCAAAGGGAAAACACTTCAACAGCAACATATCAAAGTCTGTGATTCCCAGCATAGAAGTGTCAGCTCTCGAGACGAAAAAGATAAATTAGCTCCTTCGTGAACGCCCCTCAGCAACTTAATTTTTTTATTTGATCCGCTTTATTTTGTACATTGCATAACCAACCCAAACTAAATAGAAAACAAACTAAAAGTATAATTTCCACTCTGATTCGGACTAGCCAAACAGACTACGGCTTGTGAAAACCCCCTAAATCTACTTATAAAAACTCTGGACATGAGTACCAAATTTCATCACTTTTCCTTTGATCATACAATATGTTGTTTTTGTCTTTTCCAGATGAGCTGTCTAGTATATTGAAGAAACTGTCCCTTGAGAAATACCAGCCCATATTTGAGGAACAGGAGGTATTCTATCTTTTTAATGTCAAAAGGGAATTCCCAAACATTTTCCTTCAATTTCCTGTTTTTTTTCCCCTTTTTTCCTCCGTTTTGAATCACGAGTTCTCAACGTGAAGGAAACTGCTTTCCCATCACTGCATCACTGAACTGCAGTGCCTGAATGGACTGCATGGACTGTACAGTTCTGTACTCATAATTAGACACAGACAATTATTTATGTTTAATTTATTGCACATGGTCAGTTTTTCGCTATTCTCTTCTTCTAGGTGGACATGGAGGCATTCCTGACTCTAACAGATGGAGATCTGAGGGAGCTGGGCATCAAAACGGACGGACCCAGACAACAGATCTTGGCGGCCATATCAGAGCTCAATGCTGGAAAGGTGCATTTCGTTGGACATATATTGTGTATCTCCAAGGAAACTTCCAGTAGTGTGTTTCCACAGTTTAACCCAAAATTATATCATAATAAATGGTCAACTTACAGTGGATACCAGAGGAACAAGATGTGTGAAAGTATAGCAATAGCATCATCTTTGCCTGAGAATGTTAACTGGTTTATAATGACCGTTTGTTGGCTGTCATCAGGGCCGAGAGAGGCAGATCCTTCAAGAGACCATCCATAACTTCCAGTCATCCTTTGGCAGCAGCGCCAGTAACCCACGACAACCAGGTGAACCACGCTGTGAGTGTCAAAAAGCTGAGCTGAATCCTGCTGGAGAAATTGGAGCACTAGCACGTGCAAAGTCAACATCATAATCTATCTCTATCTGTTTCTCTCTCTCTCTCTCCACCTTTCTTCATCAGCACCAACGGGTTGGATGAGACACCAGGTTCGTTCCTCCAACAAAAGATAACCCAGCAGCCCTGATGCCTACCAGGAAGTACACCAAAGGTACTTAGAATAAGAGTAAGATGCTGGTGACCTCTAGCCAAGGCACGAATAATATGGAGTCTTCTGGACGCCGATGTCCCAGACCACAAGCGGTGTTAGTGCAAGAGGATGCTGCAGCAAAACGACCAAATAGACCCTGATAATCTGCCTTTTGTAGGACCCTCCTGGACCAAACGTGCGTTTAAGTATTCCTCTTATGGATCCTAAAGCAGGGGAGGTGTGACAGGGCTGGCTGAGTCCAGTGCCCTGCTGCTATTTGACAAAGCACATGATGTGTGGCAAATGATATTTTTTTGCCTATAGTGATACGGTTGCCACATCTACTGCTAATGCAGCGCATGGGTTACGCAGAGAGGTTAGAGAGAAGAAATATAAATATAATACACAGCAGAGGGAGAGTGAGCGTGAGCCAAGAGAGAGGTATTGTAAAAATGTATGTATTGTAAAAATGACACGGTACGTTAGGAGAAAAGAAAAGAGAGATTATGAGTATAACAATAAAATACAATGAAACAGGTATTAGCCAGTAAAACTGTGATCGAGACTTTAAAGCAGTGATAAAGACGAAAAAGGTGCACTGATGTGGGAAGAACATGGGGAAAGAAAGGGACATTAGCCAAGCTATTTTTAATCATCCAGTCTCTTGGATTGCTTTCACTAGTGTGTTTATGCCTTTAGTTTATGGACCACTATGCAAACATAGTCAAGACTGTGCTGTCATGAATAAATAAACATTATGATGATGCAATAACTATGTTTTTTTTTAAGATCTTACTGGACCTTGGGATTTTGGGGGCTTTTTATGAGCAGTATAAATTTAGGTTGAAAAAGGGGCAATGAGCAATATTTTCCACTGAGCCTGATTTATGTTTTTGCGTCTGGCTTCATCATTAAAGTTGGTCTGATGGAGCGCTATATCATTCATAATAAATATTAGGTACTTAAAATCCATGTTTTAAATCCAAGGGATGGGCTGTGCTCAGATGGGTCAGTTAAATATGAGATGGTACTGATATCATATCCTGTTCAGTCATGTACTGTGAACATACTGTACGCTTTCAAAAAGGAACCTGGATGATGGATTGAATCACTAAACAGAAATAAAATCGGGGTCCAAAATGAAAAGCTGCAAAAATAAACTGAATACAAACTCTATTCATTGATGCTCGGGTTTAATAGTTGGAAACAAGGTTTCAGGTCCAGCTTTGCTCGTGTAAAACTTTTATGCAAAATCAAATCTGATGTGGAGCCATGTTCCTTCCACAAGATGGCAGTGACCTTCTATTGATGCAATAAATTACCCGAGTGGTCCTGTCCGGCTGTAATGTACTGTTGTGTTGTTGTGAAGTGTATGTTTAGCACCCTGATTGACGTCTCTTCTTCAGCTACAGTAGTCACATTAAAGCAAGACTGTGTCACTTTTGAATGAAAACATTTTACGTTGTTCTCTTACAAATGAAATTATGACTTCATCAGCAATAAAACTAAACTTGGTTTGGTATGACCAGTAGTTTACGGTAGCTAATATTAGCTAATGCAAACTTTAGATGTATTTGACTGTGTAACTGACATTACTGAGACAGTTTGCCAACTTGATGACCCTGTTCTACTTGTGCGACTGTTACCCTGCTACTTCAGCAGTTTTAGCATTTACCATTATGCTGTAATTTCCATTTGTGGGCTCTCTTAACAACCTGCACGGGTGTAGCTGTTTATGTCATAAGTAGCTGGCTGCCAAGGAGGTGTAAAGACCTTGTCTGGGAACTCAAAAGAAGTTCCCTGCAACTGAAACTCCAAGATCCCCTCCAGACATGTTTAGGACACATACAACTACTCTGCTTTGCTTTGAATGACAATTTGTGTCTGATATGGTTTAAGTATTATTTAAAATTGTTAAAATTCCTCCTTTATTGAAAAATCCAGAATCTATAAATATGCAAATATTTTTTATTTAAAAAATTTAACTACTGGACACAAGATGTCTCCTGCTGAAAAGTGTTTTCTCGTTGTATCTACATTGAAGGTTTCCACATCAAAATTGTGTAAGTTGCATACTGGACCATGATTGGCTTCCAAACTTTATGATGTCACAAAATCAAGCTTGTACAAACACATTAAACTGAAATTTAAAGGGAAAATTCGCTACCTTTTAAGTGGATGTCTAACCAGTGTTGATGATAAATGTAGTACATCAGAGCAATAAATTCCTCAGTACGTGCTATATTGACAGAGAAAGCTGAGTTCTCCTGCTCACGGAGCCGTGCCAGCAGCGCCTTCATGTACCAGGATGCACTGCACACGAGCCTCTGATGCCCGGAGAGTCCCCGCCAACCCATATCATTTTGCACGGCTACTGTAGCTGCGGCCTCGGCCTCTCTCCGCTGCATTTCTTCGGCTTGAATAAATATGACTAAATATCTGAGTCTGCCAAAACAAAAAAAAAAATGTATCCTCGTCCATAACATTCTCTGCACACAAGTGAAGAGAACAAGGAAGTTCTGTTTGAACGGCATCTAGAGCACGCGCTCCCTGTGGCTACCCAGAGGCGGAGACATCCAAGCTGAAATAGCAGCCTGTAGTTCTTCCTTGCATCCATCTACGTCACTGTCACGTCAAATGACGCCGCTGGATTCAGGAAGAACAACAAATTTTCAGCATTCTCTGTAATATATAGCACGCACTGAGGAATTTATTGCTTCAATTGACTACATTTACCATCAACACTGATTGGAAAATAGCCACATAAAAGGTGGTGAATTTTCCCTTTAAAAGGTTAACACATTCTGCACAGTGAAGCTCAAACATCCCAGTGAAGTAACAAGTAAAAATACATTTGAATGGAGGGGGGGGGGGGGGGGGG
>CAKAOH010041620.1:92290-134827 GCA_916701665.1 Sebastiscus tertius
CACCGCCCCCCCCCCCCATTAAAGAAACACATGTTTAGTATATACATCATTGTCCATGTTGGCTGTGTAGTGTTTTTGTTTTTTGAAGCTACTGTCACCATGTGAGCAAGATCAGCTGAGAAATGAGGAATGCTTCAAACCACTTTCCCCAGAGCTCAGAAACACAGACCATCCCCAAACATGACCAAATAGCAACACACTGGCGTTGTTGAAATCGTTATTGATGACCTGGATATAGACTGGCCCGACAGGCAGGCGACAGGGTTCCTGTAGAGTTTAATGAAAAGCATCACTCAGTGTAGGAATTTTTTCCTCTCCAGGGCTGTGGCAGATTGAGTGTTCAGATGTACAGTCATATGTGAGCTGTAGGAAACTGTAGGACAGAAAAATACATTTGGAATTTATTAACATCGCTGTGGCATGTGGGCAGCAAATGGAGTGACTCATTCAATTTCCTCCCAATTGATTTAATTCACATACGGTTTTGATTGGATTGAATAACACTAAATGATATTGTTTGTAACTGTCAATACAGCTGTCATGCAGTAGTACAAAGCACAACGGACATAGATCATGGGTCACAGAATCAGTGATGTAGATACTGACGATTTCTTTAATGAATAAATGACTTTCTTTCAATCTGACTGTTCTTCTATCTAACCCTGCTACTGTTACGATCCCTACAGCCTTAGCCAATATAACTGCCTCATCTGCTGAAAGCGGTCTCGTGTCTGTGGTAAAACAGGCCGACTGAAGGAACCTGAGTCTGTCTGAGTTAAAGCCGAGGTTTAGATCTCCAGAAGAGATACATATTCACAAAGTGACAGTTTTCCAATCTTCATTCCCTGTGCTTCCCTATGGCAGTACACACTGTACTCCTCAACAGACACACTGAGGACAACACAAAACTAAACCTTGGTGGTTTATAGGACATATATACTAAGGAGCAGTTGGTCTTAACGTGATAATCATAAGAAAATGTGTCATATTGTCAATACTGTCAAATGTTAGTGAAGCAAATGTGCTACAAAATCTTGAAAGTCAGTTGCTTCATATACCTGAGGTCAGCTAAAAATCTGCCAATTTTAAAGCCATTTCATCTGTTTTTAAACCACTGATTTTCCTTGGAAACACGTAAACTCTCCCCCACTTTATCTCACCTGTTCAAAGAACAAGATTTTACGACGAAGTACTAAACTTAATGAGCTGTGATGGTGCTGTTCTCCATCAGGTGTGTGCGTGGATGTTTGGGATTGGAGGTGAAAATGTAAAGCAAGTGACTTGCTCTCTGCCAGCAGTGACACATTTAGCACAAGTTGCCAGATATTTTCCCAGCGTTTGGGAGTGTTCTCTAAGAGCTTGGTTGCCGTTGCCTTGAAATTCACTTTGTGGCCATCGGCCTCTGGCTGTACAAGCCAGTGCGGTTTTCAGATGAGCATCACCTAGGGCAATGGCTTTAGTACTGTGTGTGTGTGTGTGTGTGTGTGTGTGTGTGTGTGTGTGTCCTGTGATGCTTGATTTCTCAGAATCTGTGATTTAGTGGGGAGCAGGGATTGCAGGATTGAGCCCTCTGGAGCTTTCACTCAGTGCAGAGTGGACTCATATTTTACACTGAGACCAGCATTTTAAAGGTACTCTATTCGCTCTCTCTCTCTCTGTGTGTTTTAATCAGAGCTTCTCTGTGCTTTGTTTACATAGCCGGGCCGGCAGTGTGTGTGCCTTTTAGTGCATGCGAGCGTGCCCCATTGGCTAGCTCACAACTGCCTCTCTGCACTGCCCTTATACGACGATTACAGCTGATAACGGCGTCCCGACCCACAGCATCGTCGTCGCAGAAGCGTAGCACCCTCCAGTTCCCCTTCAGGTAAACACTGTTAGCTCTGTTGCTGTTGTTTGCAATATTAGCGCTGTAAGTACCGTTAGCTGCGAGCCCCGGCTCAGCCGTCCCCATGTTGAGGGCCGTTTAGAAGCAATAGAAATGCTCTCAATTTTGTGTAACACATCCATCAAACTGTACATGTTTTAAAACATTTGATTAAAAGAAACGTACATCCAATAAGCAGCATGCACAACTATCATAGCCTTGCGTATTGTTTGTCCAAGCGAACAGTTGCTGTCTGATTCCACTGTCAACATTCATCCTCTCAAAAGTGACTCATTTGTGCTCCGAGGATTTGCCAGCATCCTTGGTGTTACGCAACGCCGTGGCCATTTCACCGTCTCTCTATTCCCCTCTCTTTCTCCTGTGTACTTCACACTCACCCGCACAGTTAGAAACAGATCCACAGAAACAGGATGGAGCAGATTACAGAGAGCATAGAGGGAAGACAACCTCCCTCCATCTGACCCTTGTTCTGACCATAAAATGACCTTTGCAAAACCCAAATCCAAATGTCAACAAAAGATTATCCCAACAGAGTCCCATAACACAATTTCCCCTCTCAAACCGATTGACACAGCTCTTGATACTAGGACTGACGGACATGTGACAGCAAAGCACGGGTCTGAAGATTATTTTGTAGCATTTGGCTCCAATGGGTGACATTGCTTTATTGTGTGTAACCAGCAAAAACACTTATTCGCTCACAGCCACTGAAATTGACACTGCACAATCTTTGACGTTACTGTGAGCTAGAATGGGATGACAATCTAACAACTAATATGATCAGAAAAATGAATGGAGTATTGATTTGCTGACCATCCAGTTACCTGCTTGACACAGAATCTTATGTCCAGAACTTTGATGCATCTTTTTGATTCACACCTCATTACACATCATCCAGAGTATAATAAATACAGTAGTATTACAGAAGAAGTTAGTCCTATCATAAAGTCAAATTTAGTTTGAGCAATTGTATTTTAAAGTGTTATGGTTCATGGTTTCTGTAACTCTGGATCATTCATGAGATCTATACTGGCACCGGAAATACTTCCCAATCGATAAGTCATGCATTTCTACGTTTTGTAGAAGTTCTATTTTGTCAAATGATTTTATGCATCACAGGCTTTTCACTCTGTGACTTTCAAGTTAATTTTCTATTTGTGTCCTGGATTTCAGTTTCATAGTCTCATGAGATCAAAGCAGATCTATTCTAGAAAATCAATCTGTTCAAATGTGGTATTAAACACTTTAGGGTCAGTGTGTGACTCTTTGTTCCAGCATTTGTGAAAATTAATGGATTCAAACATTGGAGCTGCATAATTGTTTTTGTATGACGGAATACGTGTGCGCTTGCGTACATGTACAGTATATCTGCACAGTACATGCATCCTGTTTGACCTAACGGGACCTCTTGAGCTGGTCATGTCCATTAACAATTCTCTGCTGTCATGGATTATATATACTCTGGCTCTACAAATCCTGACAACATCGTTCCTGCTTTGCAACAGCGTTAACCAGACTATGAACTCTCCCCATGCTCTCTGAGGTCAGGGTCATCCGTGGGTGAGGTCAACTCCGCCCATTGTTAGAAATGGACAACATTAAGACCAACAAATTCCACCATATTTTCTCAAATGGATTTCTCATAAGAGTACATCCACTTATTTGTGTGCAAGGTCAAATGTGTTAGCTGTGTTAACTATGTTTTAAGTTGTATTCCCGATATCGACCATCATATCAATTATGAATGTCCATTAGAATCAGACTTGTCATGTCACAGCTCTGCACGTCTCCTGACGTCCCACGGTGATGCTAACACAGACATCTTAATCAATGAAAGCCACATTGTTGCAGCTGGCAGATGGCAGTAAGTCCTATTTAGTTCTGTGGTCATTATTCTGAAATGTCTATGAAACCACACACACACGCCTGCTGTAAGCACACATATATGCACTCAAACACACACACGTCGCGTGCAAAGGTCTGTCCCTGCAGCTATAGCACAGCTTTAAGCCTGAGCTAATCTGGAAGGCAGCTTGGATGGTGTTGCCAGCGGATTTACATTGATACTAAAGCTCCCCGTAGCTTTAATGGCAGCCACTGACAGTGTTAACAGGACCTTAGGACCTCTTCAGATCCCCAGCTCCACCTGTCACAACAAAGGAAACATCCCCCCTGATGGATACTTTGATACAACGCCATGATATTTGGAAATAATCTTAGTTGGAGTCACACCACAGCACCACATCTTGGCCATGTGACTGTAGACTGCCTTTCTATCTTTATTAAGTATTTTGATTTTACAGATATATACAGTATGTGATAAATAAAATAGGGCTGTCAATCGATAAAGATATTTAATCGCGATTAATCGCACATTTTTTATGTGTTCAAAATGTACCTTTAAGGGAGATGAGTCAAGTATTTAATACTCTTATCAACATGGGAGTGGGCAAATATACTTGCTTAATGCAAATATGTGTATATTTATTATTGGAAATCAATTAGCAACACAAAACAATGACAAATATTGTCCAGAAACCCTCACAGGTACTGCATTTAGCATAAAAAATATGCTCAAATCATAACATGGCAAACTTGAGCCCAACAGGTAACAACAGCTGTCAGTGTGTCAGGGTGCTGACTTGACTATGACTTGCCCCAAACTGCATGTGATTATCATAAAGTGGGCATGTCTGTAAAGGGGAGACTCCTGGGTACCCATAGAACCCATTTTCATTCACATATCTTGAGGTCAGAGGTCAAGGGACCCCTTAGAAAAGTCGTTTTTTTCCTCGCCAAAATTTAGCATAAGTTTGGAGTGCTATTTAGCCTCCTTCTCGACAAGCTAGTATGACATGGGTTTTTTAGTTTCATATGATGCCATCTTCACTCTAGCTTTAAAACGGAGCGCGCTACAACCAAAAAATCACAAGTTGCGTTTATGCATTGAAGAAATCAGTGGCGCCAAAACGACTTTCCGTTAACACGTTATTGCGTTAACTTTGACAGCCCTAAAATAAAATTAAGGAAAAATATTTTTTGATCATTCAGGCTTTGCATTTGCTTAATGTATAGTAGGTAAAATTGCAATGCTGGATTTGCTCAGAAAAGTTAAAGTTCATCTTTGACTTGTAATTATGAGAAAATGACTGAATTCATTGAATGACTTCAGTTGACCATTTTTTAATGCAGCCCTTCTCTATATTATTTTCTTCTCTATATTATTTTCGGTAGAATTATTAGAAGTATAGCCTCCTCTAATATTTTAATTATATTAATTTGTTTCTATTTCCTCTGTTCTAAAAACAGCCACAATGAACAGCATTTGCCTTTATGTCATTTAATATTTATTGATTTTGTTGTGCAAGCAGGCAACTCAATCAGCAGAAGAAGAAATGTACATATGAACAATCAACCATCACCACCTCCAGCCGTCAGGGTATTATCCTACTTCTGTAGTTGTATGTGTGATCACATGTGGCACAAAATCACCGAGGGGATTCTCCTCTACTATGTCATCTTTATTTAAAGACGGAAAGTCTATCTCAGTCAGAAGCTTGCATGATTTACTCCACATAAATACACAATAAGCGGTGCGTGTGCTCAAGTGGTGCACTTGACTGTTTGTAGTGCATGAATTTGTACACTAGGGTGCAGTACAGTAGATTGACTGCCACACAAACTGCAGACTGCATATATTCTCAGACTATTCCTTTTGTTCTTCCAATGACCAGGCACAACATATTACAATGGCATACTTTATTAGGTCCAAGTTTTACAACCAAAAGTAAAAACAAAAATGAACATTTAAAAATTAAAGGATGCAAATAATACCTATTGCAAACTAAAAGTACACAGACAAGCATCTGATCACCCAGGTTTTTTTTTTATTTTTATCTATGAAACATAACTTAAATACACCTGATAGCCATGCACTCTTTATTTACAACAGTGTAGAATCATTTGGGCATGGTGAAAGGACCCTGCTATGGCATGACACATGCTTTTTCTATGATACTAGAGCAGTAAGCTATTAAATAGTCTGTATTCTTTGTTCCTTGTCCATTTATTTTGTAGGCATTTGTAGCTGCAGAGGGTATCTTGCATTTATCCAAAGATCACTCAACCACTCGGTCTTGCATTTTGCGACACAAAAATTGTTTGTTATCACTATTATGTAGTCATATTATTTCTTTATATTAATCTTGTCTCTAGGTGAAGGCTTCAGATAAACCTAGTGGGTTTTTTGCCTCTTCCTGCACTGTATATTATTAATTTATTTTTTGTTATGTTGTATAGTCTTAAATTGTGCAAAACAAATAAACAAACAATAAACAATGTTGTTAAAAACCTCTAGACTAAATAAATCACATTTTAAAGCTTTTATATTCGACCATTTGCATATGGCGCTACACACATTGTATCACTTAATCCGGTTGTTAAAGAGTTTATTAAATACTACAAATCAGTTTAAACCGATAAAAGAATAAAATTCTGTATCCAATATCTAACAGAAATTGAATCAAACCAACCGGATTGCAAGAGCACTTCCGGTTATAAAATACCAAATAAAACCTACAGATAAAGGTAAAGAAATGCGTTACTATAATCTCTATTAACGTGAATGTTTAGCCCACCAAACACTCATAATCACACATCCTTTCACACTCACAGTGGTGTCACATTTATACTCCAGAGACTCTAAAGATGAGCCCCACTGTTAGATCCGTGACACAGTAATGCTTTTGTTTTGAAGGCATAATCATCTTATTTCCGGCGTAAACCTGGCGTAGCTGCCAAATGTGTCCCCAGAGAGCCAACTCCGAGTCTGAAAGCTACATCCACTGAGCTCATTACTCGTTTAAAAGAAGCCCAGTCCGGTCCAACGCGGTGTTACATTCAAGTACAGCCGGTTGTGTTGTGTGTTGTCTTTAAAGGGCCGCTGTAGCAGAGCCCTCCGGTCCGGTGGACAGTCCACAGAGGAGCGCCTCTCGGTGTGAACCGGGAGATTATTGTGCTTCTTCTTCTGCTGCCCTTCGCGTGTGATCCCTCCTCCTCTGCAGGCTGCAGGCTCGGGTCGGGTTGGGCTACTGCTACTTTCAAGTGCTCCTCGTAAATATACAAACTGAGCACACATTTAATGCATTTAAGTAAAAAAAATACATCTAATTTAACACATGTTGCACACTAATACAATATGGTGTTGTCCATGGCGTTTTTAAAATCATATTTACAGCCTAAAACAGAAGCTGTAGCTGCAGAATAAAGACAAACATGCTTATAGCCACAACTTCATTTAATGCATTTAAGTCGAAAATGCATCTAATTTAATACATATTGCACACTAATACAATATGGTATTGTCCATGGCGTTTTTAAAATCATATTTGCAGCCTAAAAACAGAAGTTGTAGCTGCAGAATAAAGACAAAATGCTTATAGCCACTCTTAATGTTGCCTAGTAAAGACTAGTCTACTTAGGCTATCAAACTGTGAAAAAATGTGGAACATAATAGTCATGCAGTTTTTGTTATTAGACTATATATAACAGAAATTGATACAAATATATATGAAAACCATATACAAACTGAAAGATGGTGATGGTAATTCACATAAGCAGACAGCACCTGAAAGCAGCATGGACTAAGCCTCGTGTGTGTGTATGTGTGTATGTGTGTGTGTGTGTGTGTGTGTGTGTGTGTGCGCTCGTTGTGTTTGTGAGGCAGAGAGTTGCGTGCGAAGAGCTCGACATGTCATTCAGAGGAATCCGCCACCTGAAACGCGAGGAAGTGAAGGCGACTCAATTGGGTATAAAGCATCAGCCAACATCTGCCCCGAGCAGTGCAAAGCTGATGAAAACATCAGCTCGGAGCTCGCTCAGGACCTCTCCGGTTTATTCTATTTCCCTTGGATTTATCATTTGGCTTTACCGAGTCGGTGCACCCAGGGAGACGCATCTCTTTTCTGCACTTTAAGTGGATGTGACTCCACAGCCATCACTATACTGGAATTAACTGCTATCCCCAGGGATTTGGGGTCAGTGCTTTTATTATTTGACGTTTTTATTGTTTCTTAAAATTCATATTTTATTGTTTATTTTTAGGGATGTCTTCTGTGCTTTTCTAAATATTGATTAGTTGCACCAGTGTGTTGAACCTATAACTATATGGCAAGTGTTATTGGGATATTTCATATGCCACAAATATTAATGCAATTATACTATTCTGCTTACATTTTAATTATTTTGCTTTAATTTTTGGGATTACTGCATTTCACCATATGGAATTACTCTTAATGACATAATGTGCAACAACCAGTGTGAATGTGTTACATGTGTGAAGTTGAAGTTAACGTGCTCTCTATCTCCTCCGCAGCGCACCTGTTACCTCCACGGAGCGCGACATCATGATCCCTCCGGGAGACTGCATGTACGCGGGCAGAAAGAGGAGGAAGCCCGTCCAGAAACAGTTAAGGCGCGCTACTCAACATGTTACATTATATTGTTAAATGATTGCACATTTTGTTTATGCTTTTTTTTCCTATTACCCTGCCAACATGCAATGGAAACTTCACTCTCCACCTTATGATTTAAAGAGTAGCATTATTATAATGAAGTTTACAGAGCTGCAACACCATGAAGGTGCAAATATAACGGTATAAGCTTCAGTTGGTATTGACTGCTAGTTTTAATAGAATTTGAGCACATGCTATAATATCTAGCAGTAACCATCATAGCAAACATAATATTAATAATGAAGTACTTATTATAAAGTGGTTATTTAATTATAAGCCTCTTACTCACTATAGCTTAATATTACATGCCTATATGTGTATTTGCCTCCTTCTTGATCCCTAATAATTAATAACAGTAGAATAACATTCAGCATAGATTATTATTTTATTATTTACTTTGCATGTTCATGTCTTTACCTGCAGTTGTAGGAGTCAAGGTGTGTGTTTGGTTCACAGTGTTTTAGGTACTTTTCAGTGCAGAGGACAGGTTTTTGTTTTTGGGCCATGTTGTCAGCTGATGTCATGAATAGTGAATTGCAGGTTATATAAGTTTTAGAAGAGGGAAGTGGTAATTTAACAAGGCCCGTGGCATTTATAAAGTTTTCATGTTTTGCACAGCCTTCGCTGCTGATCTGAAAGGAAGTCTTTGCCACATCAAATCAATACGGTTTGTGCACTGGACAGAAAATATACCTGAAGTTGAAGTCTGCTAGTTATGCCACCAGATATTCTTGAATTATAATACAGTGCCTCCAGTTATCCATTGATTTTCTTTCTTTAATTCTGAAATAATAAGGTTGTTTTGGTATCTTTAGTTCCTCGTAGATGTTGTCAAAATCACAAGTGAAGAAAACTTTAGTTTAGCTGAATAATCCGATCAAAGCGTGACATCCACATGCTTTTCTTTGTATATTTTCTAATAGTAACCTGTGGAGAATAAGTGATTATTCGTTCATCGGGATAAAACAAAGTCGAAGCATTCATGTGAAAGTATTCAGTCTCTGTGGAGATGATCAGAAACTCTCAGCTGTGGAAATGGGAGCTGACCATTACATATACGGATCATGTTAAGTTCAGCTGGTAGCGCTGTGGTACCTCATACTAAAACACACAAATAACTTCTGTGCCTAAGGAGCATTCTACATGCTCTGCGCCGCTGAGAGGGATCGTGCAACGGGTCCAATACCTTTAATATCAGGAGTTGATTAGAAAAGTAGAACAGCCACAGTGGATTTAAGTAAATACAGATGCATTACTTTAATGTAAACCTACAGGATTCATGTCTTTATTTATGTATATGGAAAGATATTCTGCAGGAATAGAAACAAAACTCTTGACTCATTTGTTTTGTCTTGTTGTAAAGACACAAATGTTACTGCCAAATAAAAAGACTTGTCATTGGAGGAAACACAATTGAGTGTGGTGCATTGTGTACCGGAGAGGGCTGAGTCAAAAGGAAATACAGTTTAAAGAAAGAGAGACTTGTGTAGAGTGTGGTTTATTTGGTCATATAGCTCTACTTGGGTTGGCAAGGTGCAGCGCTTGCCAGGCAAAACATGATTGATATTATAAAGAGGAACGAATATGAAACTAAATTGACAGGCGTTTCTTTGGAAACCATTTCTTAAGAATAAATTCATACCAATGCTTCTTTTAATAGTTTGGTGCCCTATTTTTCACGTTGATCAAAAAATCAAATAGTCACACAGTCTTACGAGTCAAGTATTGCTCCACTTTTTCCCCAGAGATTGAGTTGATATGAGTGTTTGTTTGCTTGTGTCCTGTATTTAATGTATCTTACACATTAAATACAGGATCTTATCCAGAGTTTAGAATTTAGAAAATGTATAACAGTAATAATTGTAACATCTTTTAATATTTTTTAAAGCTTCAGGGGTTGGCCTGCTGGCCGTGTAAGCTATATAAAAAAAACCTTGTCATGTAGTGTGGATGAGATTCAAACTAACTTTGTCGTAAACAGTAGCATGGCTCCTACAAGTTAGTCCTTTTCTGTGTGCTGCTGTCATTTAATGCCTGTTAAGGAGGGTCTCAGTGTAATCAAGTACACTGAAACACGTGATTTTTTGGGACCATTTAGCTGAAACTATTCTTTTTTTTTTTTACAGCTGAATGCATGACTTCTGATCGTTTATCCCCCGCACACGTCCTAATGCCCATTTAACCCCATTTTTCTCTCTCCCCCTCTGTCTGTCTCATCATCAGGAAGCCGTCGTCTGCCAACGAGAAAACCAACCCGTCCAAGAGGCACAGAGACAGGCTGAATGCTGAGCTGGACCGGCTGGCCAGCCTGCTGCCGTTCCCCCCGGATGTCATCTCCAAGCTGGACAAGCTGTCCGTGCTGCGCCTCGCAGTTTCCTACCTCCGCGTCAAGAGTTTCTTCCAAGGTAAGGAAGGTCGAAAGACCACATTTTTAATGGCAGGTGGAGGGGGGTATTTGGTTTATGTGTGTATGTGTGTTTGTCTCTGAGTTCATAGGAAGTTGTTGAGTTGATATACTGGGTTGATAATGGGATATCTGCTGCTGTAAGCCGGCATATAGGTCAATCGGTGTCCACCTCTGATACACATTTATTATAAAACTGAGCCACTAACAAATGTAAATTGATTCTAATACAAGAAGATACATACAAATCTATATTATTAGTAGTGGTAGTAATGTGTATTTGTTTTAGTAATATCCTGGTTTCAGTAGAAAATAAACACGAATATCACTTTGCAATATCTTGGAAATTGCCACTTTAAATATATTCTGTATCTTTTAAAAAATATAGCCTTTTAGAAGCTGAAAAAGTCTTCCTTAGAGCCACACTATATTAGTCAAACCCTTGTGCTGAACGGGTAAGAATCCCTATAGGCTCCATAACATGAAGTCATGAGAGAGATACAACCTGACAATGCAAGGAGCAAAGAATAAATAGCACAGTTTGCATTACAGGAAGTGTACTCTTCTGCGTTGTCTTTTACGTCACTCGCTATATTTTGCGGTCATGCTCCAATAACTGACATAGCAGAGAATGTGTTTCTTGTGATGTCTCATTCTCCTGTGATGCTGCCTTTCTTTAAGTCAGTGAGGATGATTCGTTATGATTCGAGGAAGGTGTCTGTGATAGCATCACCGTAGATATGAGGCACTGTTTGTCTATTCGCCCACCCCAAATCCCTATCTCCCCTTTGTGCCATGTAGTCACATGTAATTAAAAGTTATATCAAGGCACACTCTTGTTTTTCCCACCCTCCCGCCAAACACTGAATGCCTCCCTTCCTCTCCTCATGTTGCTCCACAATCCACTTCAAATATTCATGGGCCGCTTCAGAACGTATTTCGTTGTCGGTGGCCTCGGCGGCTGCCTTATCGACTCAGAGTCTACAGGCACAGCTGGATGCGACAGCTCGAAGACAAGAGGTTTTTTTTCATATGAAGAGGAAAGAATAAGCATCTTTCCTCTATATTGCCAGGGAAAATGCTTGTAATAAAGTAGAGGGAGGATGAAGGGAAGAGGAGGGCAGCGGAGAGGAAGCAGCATAGAGAGGTCCTGTGAGGATCACTGTGTTCCTAGTCCTGGGGGCTGAAAGAAAGTCCTCATCGAAAGCTGTTTTCTTGGAGAAGTCGGCGAGAGATTTGTACGCTTCTGACCGGCTGAAAGTTTTTCAGCCATCTCCTCTTCGACACATGTGGCTCTCCTCTTTCACCTTATGCTCCTCTGATCCTTGCAGCACCCTTAATCTCCATCATCTGCTGCCTTGGTTTGGCATGGCACCCAACAACTGGCATCCTGTTGGCCTCGAGTCATGCAACTTCACACACACACACACACTTGCATGTTTTACCCTGAATGCTCATGTAGCTTAGCCATCACGCAAAGTTGCAGTACAGGTGCTAATTGGACTTATCAAAGGTGCCTTTCTCGGATAAGGAATCACGCAGAGATAAAGAGCACAACCGCTGCCTCAGTGAAGTAATATCAGTGCCAAGCGTGAGCTGCAAAGGGACCTATTTATTGGAAAATGGAGAATGTTCAGTCGTGTGTGAAACTGCTAAGAGTGTCAAAAGGTGTGTCGAAAGTGAGTCATGGCGTTGCTTGTGTGTTCTCTGACAGTGCTAATAGCTTTCTGTGCTCACCTTCCAAAGTTTTTAGGCACTAATATTAACAGTAAATGTGGCTTTTATCAGGAATTATTTTAGGATCTTCTATTCTGAACTCTTTAAACATGCATTAATGCCAAAGCCTGTATTTGTTTCCTCCAACACTGCTGGATGCCTTGTTATCGGTGGCAGTAGTGACCAGCTTAGCTGGCTTTTAATGCTACACTAATGAGATTAATCAGAGTGGAACATGATGGATTTGGTTCTGTATACATCTGCAATCTCTGCCCTCCCTCTCTCTGGTCAACTCACTTGACTCTCAGAGTCACAGTTTTTCCGCTGATATTTAAACATGGAGTGTGGCCAGAGAGCTCTTCCAGATAAATCTTAAGATGAGCAACAAGTACATATCCACATCCTTCCTGTGGTTTGGAACAGTCATAATCGTCTCTTTTTTTCTTTTTCTTCTTCTTTGAACACTGAGTCGTTCACTGAAAACATGCAATGAAACCAGTTCAAGTTTCGTTTGCATTTATAAACAGTTTTATGGAGGAGGAATGAAGATGTCTACTCATACTGATGCAGTTCTTCTTTTTGTCCACCGGGGGGACTGTGTGAAGTTTCTACTCAGTCATGACAGATGATCAGCTCAGTTAGTTGTGATTAAGTGGCTACGGGATTTGGCTACAAGTTGGACTTTGTGATTTGTTTTGTTGTTTTAAAACAGATTTACTGACATCATTTACTCCATTATAAGACAGTTGAAGGTTTAGACACAGATGAGAAGAAGAAGAAAACGGTGTGGCAGCAGGTGGTTTTGGGTGCACACTGAGATTCTACCGGTTGTCTCTGTTGCGTGACTGCTCAAGGGTGGAGCACTGTGAACAGTATGTGCCTATGTACTTCATGCAAATATACCCCTAGGCTGTGTGTGCCTGCATGTCTGTGTGTGTGTAAATATAAAGCGGCACCAGACAGAGATTCACCTCAGCTAGTTTCCCTTATTCATCATATTCCATGAGATTCAGCCGTGATGTGCTTACGGGCACAACGAGCTACATGACCTGAGATGACTCCATGTGCTATTTCATCCCAAGCTGAAAAAAAAAAAAAAAATATATATATATATATATATAAAAACAAGATTTATCAATTTTGCACTTTTATAATTGATTAATACAAATTAATATCCTTTTATAGAATTTTGTTTAGTCTGCCTTGAGGGTGCAAATATCCACTAGTGCACAATAAAAATACACTTTTCACAAGGATGTTTAGACATGTAAATACATTTGGATATAAGAAGATATCATTCATATTTTAAACTCACAATCCACTTGTTCAGATTCAAACTGTCATACAGTTTAACTTTATTGCAGTTGAACTATAAAAACTGATTTTATTTTTAAATGGACTGCCCCACTGGACAAATATATGTCCTTTATTAGTATATAATAACTTATCTCTATTTGGAAAAAAATGGGCCACAAGTCCAGAGGGGCCCCTTCGAAAAAAAATTAATTAAATAATAATTTTTAAAACCCAAATCATCAGTTCATAGCCGACAGGCTTTGTCCATTGTTTTTTGCTTCATTTTTTATTTTAGGTCAGTGTATCTATATTTTCAGC
The DNA here is from genome assembly GCA_916701665.1 of Sebastiscus tertius. NCBI lineage: Eukaryota > Metazoa > Chordata > Actinopteri > Perciformes > Sebastidae > Sebastiscus > Sebastiscus tertius. Next base: position 106,422 of record CAKAOH010041620.1, read on the forward strand.
ATTTTTCAGGCAGATGCCCAAGTGAGTAGGTTCACATGAATGTGGGTGTGTGTGTGTGGGTGGGTGTGTGTGTGTGTGTGACAGTCAGCAGGCTGTAATTCCCTTCTCTTCCATGTTAGGTCTCTGCCCTCACTGTAATTGCTGAGCTTGTTAAATATTTACCCTCAGGATTAACTATCCCTCCTCCTTTGTCTTTCTGCCCGATTGCCTTTAATTCTCCTCCGGTGTGTACGTGTTGTTATTTTTTTTCGGAGTCTGTTTTGTGAGATTGTGTTTCACTGCATTTTATCTCATTATTTGAAACCAGGATTTTGCTTTGTTTCAAATATTTAATCAGGTTACGACCATACTTTCAGAAATGATCGGGTAACTAAAGGCAAATCTTCAAGGGAATATTACCTTTGTAATTAATTTGTATTATTGCTGAGATGCTGACTGGGAGCTGTTTTTTGTATTTCAGCAGCATAAGAAACTAACGGAGAGAGCAGAGGTCAACAGGGCTTGTGATGACAATCAGATGGGAGTTATAAGGTGGAGGACGTAGAGACCACATACTAAAGGACAGACCCTCTTCCCAAATGTACAGTCTGCCCTCCTATTTATAAGGCTAGTGTATAGCACTGCTATAGGCTTGATATCAGTTGATGTTGTTCATGCTAATGCGTTAATATTAGCTGCTGGCCTGATATGTATCTCATGAAATCTGAAGCGGTGTTGGCGCTCCTTTTGTGGGTTGTGTTTGTGTATAATGTGGTCACATCCTTGGTTGGTTTGCAGCTTTGTTCCCTCTCACACTCTCTTTGTGTCTCTGGTAAAGCAGAACATTTACAAAGAAGAATTCTTTAAGAAGAAGTTAATTGTAAAGCATGTAAGCTTGTGACCAGAGGATCAGCGGTTCAAATCTCCAGAATAACTGGAAAAGTTTCAGTTGCTGTACTGTACTTGTGTTTTTGAAACAGAGCATGGCGTTGCGTTGACATTAATCCCTGACAGCTGCAGTACAATGTGTTATATATATATGAATGAACGTTGGGTGTGTGTACTTTTGTGTGCTTGCCATGGCGGCTGTTTTTACTGTGTGTGCGATGAGGTGTGATGGACTTTTATTTTGAGGGCGTCTGTCACCTTCTCAGGTCTTGACCCTCGTGGCGCTGCGATCAGATTCCCCATCACACCCTTAGGGGTAAAAAGCAGCATTGGCACTAATCCATATGTGTATCTCATTGCCCGTATCTACCTCTCTCTCTTTCCTCATCATCATTCTTGGGATCACATACAAAGAATGCATCATCTCTTCCAGCACACCAGCTTCTCCACCCTCAGTATTGACTCACAACAATGTGCTTTTGTGGACCTTCTAACCACATTGCGTTCTGTTCTGTTCAGCATGTTTTGCATGGTTTTTCCACTTTTATATTTTTTCAGCCACTGCCCCAATTAGAGCGACATCCCAGAGAGACATAAATTAGTAAATTTAAGTTGATTGATGGACTAAAGAGTTTTTGTTTATTGTCTTTGGCTCTGGGGAAATGGTGTGACCATTGACCTCAAATGATTCAAACTACAAATTTGCAACATCCTACAAGAACCCTCCCTTAAACGAGTGGAATATATTTGCCAGTAAGCTAACTTCCTTATTGTTGCTTGTTTCATAATATTGTAAAAAGTACAATATACACAAGTAGAATGACTGCATCTCACCCTCAATGGCAGGATTTTTCATTTACTTTTAGATCAACATGCATCAGCCCGTGCTTCTTGTTTGGCTTTTGGCATCTGTATTTGGTCTGTTTGACCCCGCCTTTGTACTTTAAAAATCTTCAAACTTAAAAAAACACATTCTTTTACCTGTTAACTGTCTCTATTTCACAACTGCTGTTCAACCCAAGTGACAGCTCTCTCCCCACTATCAGTGGGTTGAAAAAGTTTGCGCCTTCCTTTGGAATATTGCATATATCTAAAATCCGTCACATGTATCAATTGCAAAATAATACATGCACCCACATTATTCAACACAATACAAAGCGATCCTCCACTTTAGTCTTTCATTTGTACTCTCTCCTGCATAGTTAACCTGGAAACCATCTATATGACTTCGGTGCTATATTGCTATATTACTACATGATGATCTGCCCTGAAAATCATCAGTCTTCCAATATATCATAACAACCCCTGATGTTACCACCAAAACAAATCTCATGCACAAATATAAATGCCTGTGGTGTAAACATATCCGCATCACAACAAGGTGTATTTATAAGTGTGTGTGTCTCTGAGATCCCTCAATTAAAGCCCCACCTTCACTCATAGCTGTCAGTCCAGTCAGGGCGTTGACAGGGTACGGGAACACACATACATAGACACACAAAATGTGGTGAGAGACTCAAGTGCAAGTACATGTACCTATCAATGCCGTGTGCAAGTCAGTTTCAGTGTGTGTGTTGTCTGCCTCTAAATGCTGGGTGAGCTATAATAAAAGAGGAAGAGAAAGACCGCAGACCCCACAGACTCACGGCAGGCGTACGCCACTTGTGACGTCAGCCAGCAGACAGGAGACGGTTTTGTAACTAACCCACCATCGTGCAATAGAAGAAGGAGGAAACAAGACAAAACAATCTAATCAGCCTAGATCCTTATTTCCTCATCTACACATTTTAAGAGAATTTCATGGTTGTAAGCCCCCTCTTCCGGACTCTTTGGGTTAATCCTTTTCATGTCAAATTTGTATGAAATCGAGTCAATGCAAATCATTCGATTTCCCAAAGAGGGAAGTGCTGCAGCGTGATGGCTGTTTCTGAATGGAGTCTTTGCTCAGGGGTGAAAATGTGTATCAGGTCACATTATAGACGGACTTTGTGTTTACTAAACTCTCAGTGACCCCACTCTTTTTTCCTTCCCCATGCTCTGCAACCCAAAGACAGACAACACTGTAGGGCAGAGGCCAAGACAAATCAGCAAGCTGCATGGACTATAAATGAAGTGGAAAGGTTTAGCATTAGAAAGGTCAAAATGTGGTCAATTCATTGTTGTTGTGAGTTTATGAAACAAATTGTCTCCGCGCTCGAAATTTCCGGTGAATCATAGACTGCAACACACAGTTGTTAACATTGCTAAATGTTGCAAGGAGATAGGATTGGCAGCTTGTTCACCTTCTCTTAGTAGTCTGTTCCAGTTCAAATGTGCACGTTATTACCCTAAACTCATAGTTTAGTCATCTTAGTCATCTGTTGTTTGCTCCTTAAAGCAACACTCTAATTCAACATTTTGGGAAATATGCTTATTCACTTTCTCGCTGAGTGTTAGATGAGAAGATTGATACCACATACCACAAGGAGAGTGGTATCAATCTTCTCATATAAATCTCAGCACGAAAGCGAATACACTTATTTCCCAAAATGTGAAACTATACGTTTCATTTTCTTAAGCATACAGTGTACCTCCTTCTCAGTGTTACTTTGGCATGAAGCCTATCCCAGCATAGGTGGAGGGTTGGTAAACAGCTTTGACAGGTCCATCACAGTAAATCTAAGATCCACTGTTTAAATATTTATCTACATTGCATATTTGGACAGAGGGCAGAGTTAGCACCCTTGTTAGTTCATATCGAGGTTTTGAAACAGATTTCATCCAAGAGGTACTTGATATAGGTTTCACACTCAGCCCATGTTGTTGCAAATACACGGAAGGGCCCTTTGTATTTTTATGCTCAAAACACTAAAATGCCACACAAAGTATGAAATGAACAAAAGATTTATTCTTTTTTATATGTCATATGGCTGTAGACACGTGTTCACCGACCATTTCATGAGAATCCAAAACTTTCAAGGGACCTATTCGGTTGACCTGTGGCACTAGTATCATCCGCTCCCAGGTTGTGACTATGCAGAGTGCACAGCTCATTAACCCATTTGTTACATCTGTCTGTACCTTTTTTGAAGTGAACACTCAAACTCACTGAAGGTCAAAGCCTCTGACCTTTTTTCATTCGCCCCTGTTGTTTGACCCAATCACGGGGATTAGGAGATAGAAATCACCAGGAATCAGTTAAACTTCTTGGGTAATTGGAGAATCAATGCTCACATGCTGATTTCTCGATAGTTGCGTAGGTCGATTGCACATTTGAGTCCTCCAGCACGCAATGCTTCAAAGCCCCAAAGGATGCAAGGACTCCAACCCATCAGACCATCATATCAGTTAAATGTCATATGTCACGACAAGCCTGGAGATAGATACAAGCAGACTGGCCAGCGCTGCTCTGGTGTTGGTGGCACGACATCTCCAGTTCACCCGGAGCTGTTACATTACAAGACTTTTACATTACGAGTAATGAAAGGTGATGCTTGCTAAGTGGACAAAAAGTGGCATTTGAGTTTTCGTGTTCGAGTAACCAGCTCTATTGCCACCAAGTCACATTCTCACGATTTCTTTTGACAGTTCATTAGATCATTCGAGATAGATTCTCATCATCAGTTTTAGTGATCAACACACATTTATAAGACCTAGTGATGTGTATTGATTTAGAGCATCCAGGGAGATAATAGATAACAGCATCCCAATCCATGTGTGCGTGTTTGCTGTTGAAGCAGAGAAAATTTGCTCTTATGTGTGATTATCATTATCAAATGGGGCTCCAGATTCACCCTGTCACCCCATTTCTGTCTACTATATTATACTATTTGTTTATTTTTTTTTTATCTTTGTCAATGGCTAATATTTCTGTCTCTCTCTCCTCCTCCTTTTCCCCTTCTTCCTCCCTATGGGGTTCTTGTGCCCTTCTGTTTGTTTCACTGACCTCTGTGAAAGAAAATCACCTCTCATCTCTCCATGTGCTTCATGAAGAGTGCGTGATCAGGCTAAATGCCAGTGCTCAGGCTTTTCTCCTTCCTCTTTCCTCCACATGCGATGTCTGTAATTCCGTGCTACGCGTTCTATATACAAACGTAGATGTATGGCCGCTTAATACATTTCCAGTGTAAATGTTAATGTGTTCTCACTGTTATGACTAACCTAATACCAGTGCTCAGGGTCTTATCATTCCTGTCCTTTATTTTGGCATGCTAAAACCCTGTTCATTTGTTGGGAACTGGGTTGGACATAAAAAGGTTTATACACTAAACTAATATACTTATAATGATAGGGTTTAAAAAAACCCAACTAAGTCACAGACAAGTATTTGTGCAACATTTTAACATCTTTAATTTTGGCCATTTTAATACTAAAAATCACTAGTGGTTGGGTCAATATAGCAATATTGGGTTAACTTTACCCAGGACCCATGGGTAGAACCATTGTGTCACTCACCAATCAAAACCAAGACAATGGATTGTGTTGACAGTGTTTGTGCCATTTTTTTAAATTGGGAATATTTACTCAGCTATATATATATGTATATATATATATTGTGCTATATTAACCCAGTGCGTGGGTCAATTTTGATTCTCCTAGACTTATTTTTTTCAAAGTGTATAGATACAGTATATATTTCCTTTGTTGCTGCAAACATATAGTCATTACCCACCCAGTGGTTCTATGCTAAATTGCACATTAGTTGCATGTCGGCTCACTCTCCCACCCTCTTGCATGTGTGTTTGCCCCCTCCGCAGTAATCAGCGACACAATAGCTGTTAACTAGCGCGACAGGACAGCCACGCTAATCCCTTGTATGTGTCGAGAACCATGAATGGAGAAGCCGCCTTATGCATTTAGGCTCCTCACAGCTAACTCATTAGTTGCTTGAATCAAAGGCATGACACTGGCTTTGTCCCTGCCTGGCCTCTCGTGCCACAGACACTGAACTCGCTTGAGTGGAGTTGGGCTCTGTTGTCCTGGGGGGCCAACAGAGCCCCCCTGGGATCACAAAAGGCCATAAGTGAATTACTCAAATCGGTGCCGAGGGGGGCCCCCCGCTAGACGCTAACCGTAACAACTAGTGGCGGCCGTGCAGCAATGGGAGGTGTGTTTGTGTGCAAGTGAGTGTGTGCGAACAGACGGGTAGAGTGTGTGTTTGAGTTTGAGTGAGTGTGAATAGACAGCCAGGACTCATGCGGAGGGAGCAGAAGCCTTTGTTGGCCCAACACTATTGTTGGAAGCTGTCTTGTGTAATTACTGCCACCGCTACTGCCTAGCGCGCCGCACTGCCTGAGCAGGGGAAGCTCAGAGGGACAAGGAGGGCAGCAACAAGCACACCGAAGCCCCTGGAGTCGGGAGTTGATAATTATATCATGGAAGCGCTTTAACCATGCAGCGGTGCTACAAACACGCTGACAAATCCCAGCTGTTGTTTTGCATAGTTTATGATATCATGGCATTCAATTAGAAATCTCACATGCTGCTCTGGAGTCAAGTATATTTGAAGTTCATAGGGTGTGCAAACTGTAGTTAATCTGCAGTTGTTGAATGGTAATGTTATTGGCAGACATATTTATTATCACAAACATTTGTTCTGCTATTGGTTTGCAGCGTAGCTGTGCTATTTTTATAAGCACGCCACCGTAGCATGCTCAACCCCAACTACACCCCTTTTGGCTTAGATTAACTAATTTCACATTGCCAATTTATATTCATCCCTCTGTCCCCCCCCCCACACACACACAACAAACAAATAGACTTTGTTGATCTCCATGCAAACATGCAATATGGCTTACATATTCAGCACCGCCCAAAGCCACATGTTGATAACTCATTAAGCCTCGGAACAGTCATTTTTTTATTTGTTGTGGCATGCGGGCACTTCTGCACAGAAACAGCTTCCTGAGTTTAGGAAAAAGTTTTGTGACTGTTTATTGTGAGATCATTGAATTTGAATTTTGCAACAACGCTGGAATGCTTATGACCAACAGAAGAAGTCCTACATGTGGCCTTGATTGGAATTCAGCATTGCAGAAGTAACCAAATCAATAGTAGAACACAAGAATCAAATTTTGTCCTTTTCAATCTTGTCTCTGTCCCTCTGTTGTCCTGTTCCAGTGCTGTAGAGGCAGCCCACAATGAACTGATTGATGACGTGACATAGATTCACTCCCCTGTTGCCTCCAAGTGAGCACTCAAGGCCTATTAGCTACAGCACAACCAATTTAACATGGCCACCCGCATAAAAAGCTCACTGGTGTCCGTAATGCGATCTGTTGATGGCTAAACCGAGCGAATGGAGAGCCTATTCACAGCGGCTGATTAATGAACTCAGCGACACCGCTGCTCTGGCACGATGCTGGTCGACATCTCACCGAGGCAAACCGCTAACCAGCAAAGTATTGGTGTGAAAGGGGGAAGAGAGTGATGATTAAATGTAACAAACTGCGTCGTGTGAAACACAGTCTGCAACCTCACCTGAATGCATCACGATCCTGGACGCTAACACTGTCAGCTTGGCCACGAAAAGAGTGTTAAATCCTTGACAAAGTATTTCCCTGCATACATTCAGTGTATGTTTAAATACCAACACTAAGTTGAGTGATGGAATGAAATGCAAAGGAACTGAAGCACAAGCCTTTCATAAGCGCTATTACTACTGATATAATCAGGATTGTGTTTGTTCTCTGAAGACTCGCGTGGCATGACTTCCACATGTACTACATGTCATCAGGTTGTGTCTGTGTGCTGGCTGCCGGGGCATACTGTACCGTACATCAGACCGTTTGTTTTGTCTGTCACCTCCATTTAACTTAATTGAAGCATGCCTCAGTGTGCAGCAGTGGCCAGGCCCGGTCCCTGCTGTTGTTCCCTAATGTAAATCGATATGTTTCCATGCGGTTGGAAAGATCACTAACCAAAGGTGGCATTTGACCCGATACAGCTCAATACGCTAACTACCGTCAGCCAGATGAGGTCCCCTTTCATCAGCATTTGATATGGGAAAACAGGAGCACGTAACTCGCCCGAGTAAAAATAGTTCCTCAGATCATGTCATGTGAAGTTAGGGTTATTTTGGAGAAGCTCTGGGGGGGAGGAATAGCTTTTTTTCAATCTCAGACAGAGTGTGTTGTAAATTCACCGTACAAATTTAACTGATACTGAACCCTGATATATTGCTTTGCATGCTGTACATTGCAAAAAGTATTTCAGTGAGAAAGGGCCATAGTAAGGGCTAATTAAAGATAACTAGAGAATGTGATTGTGCAAGAGGGTGTTTAATAGGGTTTTTTTTTTTATTATTATTGGCTGGCAAGCCTTTGATGCACTCTGTGCACCCAGAGCAGACTGAACTCTGCTTGAACTCTGGCTTTCTGCTGAATTATGATCGAATGAGTGAGCACGACAACATATTTTTAGGGTGGAGAGCGACGCAAGCAGAGGGTACAGTAAGAGGGAGAGATGGTAAAGACTTCTTTATCACACATGCACACATATGTACACTTTTACTAGGTGCGCCGAGAAGAAAGACAAAGTGAAGCCAAACATCAGTTAACAGCAGTGGGATGGTCTCTGACTGACAGCATCCAGGCACATTGGTAAAGAGGAGCAGCTCTGCAGGGGCAAATGTCTCACCCAGGCAGCCAGGTATCCAGTGAGTCAGGATGGTGAGAGAGTGTGTGTGTGTGTGTGTGTGTGTGTGTGTAGGGGGGTGACTGAGAGAGAGAGAGAGACAGAGAGAGGCAGTTGCGTGACTTGTGCTTGGCTCAGCCCTTCAGCCCCCCAGGCGTTATTTGTTAGCCAGGAGAAAGGAGGGTATATCTTAAGTGTTCAACAGTAAACAGAGCCGCGACGGGGGCCCTAATGCTCACTGGGATTTATTTGAGATGTGTGCACTTGTGCGTGTATGTGCATGTGTGCACTACAAAACAAATGATGGGCAGGGTTAGGGAATTCATCTTGTACCCCGTCATGTATCAACCTCGCTTGAAATTTCATCACACGGTTAAAGCCAATGAGAACAACTCCAGTGGGAAGTGATGATTTGTATATACACACATCTACACACACTCTACAAAAATTTGTCAAGACGCTATTGACTCAAGACATCTTAGTCATCCTAAGTCATCTTAGAATGGTTTCCATTATTTATAACTGTGTTGAAATTGTTAATTCTACTGAAAAACTTGAAACCAGCAAAAAATGTAATGGAAGATAAGTGTGGTTGCAGCCAATCTTTCCATATTTTAGTGTGTTTGTGTGTGCGCATGCTGGATCGCTGGCCCCACTGGAGGTTTTCAGTAACATCACCAGCACTAAAGGCCCACTGGGGGAGTTCATGGTGAAAGCTCTCTGTGGCTTTCTGAGTGGATTAAACTGGAATTTCAACTGGAAAAAAGGAAGAGAAAAAAAAGGAGAAAAAGAAGTAGTGAGTGAATAATAGAGGAGAAGAATGCTATTTTTATGTTGCAGTCCTTTCTTGAGATGAGTTGTTGTTTTTTCTATTCATGATATTCTTTGGATTTAAGACACTAGTAGTGAAATCAGCCCATCACACACCTTGGAAATAGGAAATTTAACTATTCCATTGTGAAGCATTATACGTCCCATTCCTTTTATTAAAACCAAATATAGGAGTGACATTTCCAAAACAGGCATAATAAATGCATTGTAGTAGTTTTTTGTAAAGATTAGTGCAAATGTGATCAAGCAAATTGGTGCATTTTCAGCAGTGTTTCAATGCCGCTGTCAGATATTCAAATGACAACTCAACTGCTTTCACCACTCACACGTCAACTGACACTTCGACTGCGTCATCTCTTTCTCTTCTATACTGACATTTTGATTCTTTTCAGTGCTTACGTTTCCACTGCCACTTTTAACACCTGCAGGTCTCAGATCGTTTGCAGATTCACTGCAACTTTCAGGGCTTAATGGGGACTTCCACTTCAGCCGACACTTCATCTTTCAATTCATACACTTGAGCTGGCACTGATCTCTTTTTAGGCTTTCACTTTGACTGACACCTCCAGCTCAATTCATCTCCCGACACCTCGGGTGACATTTCAACTCCTTTCAGCACTTGAACTTCAACTGAATCTTCAACTTTACCCAGTGCTTACACTTCAACTGACTTTTCAGCACTGCCATTTCAACTCCTTTCAGTATTTGCATTTTGACTGAATCTTTAACTACATCTCAAACTGTTTAAGTATTTCAAATATAACGTGCTAAATATCAGCAGTGAGCACAGAAAATGTAGCCTTTTCTAGTTAAATATGACTTTTTTTATCTTCAAAAAATGTCCCAAGAGTTTTATTCTATCTGCAAGGATCATGGCCGAGCTGTTCACGGAGGTTCCTTTGTGTTTGTGACCTCATTAGAAATGGAGCCACAGGCACCAAGCCTCTGGACTTTTTCAGGGACGAACACAGCGCTGATCTAATGACTTATTCATCAGGCACAATGACACGACCTCTTAAAGATGGTACATGACAGAGAGCAAAAGGGATCAAGTCAGATCATCATATCAGGTGCAGGAGCTCATCATGGCTAATGCAGCGAGATAAGTGAGGTCTGAGTACAGTACGGGCTGGAGTTGTAGATATCCCGGTGTTTGTTGAATTCAGATATAAAGCCAACTCGGAGGCAACGTAGCGGATATTTGCAGGAATGAGAGCGAGAAGGAGGGAGGGAGAGAGAAAGAAAAGAGAGAAAATGACAGAGAGGTGGTGGAGAGAAGTGTCAGACTCTGTTTCTGTCCCTGAGGATCGTGTTTAAATTGGCATGTTGCAGAGAGAGCCCTGTTAGACCGAATTTAAACAGCTGCCGGCTTCACCCACAGCAACACACACACTGGGGCCCTCCCCTGCTCTAAGGTTGCGTGCGGAGCCGGGAAATTCTCCATGCTAATGTGCCAGGGTTTGTTTTCATCATCAAATTGCAAATGTTTTAAATATGCATCACACACGCATACGCACACACACGCTCACACATGTACCCACATTTATCCAGTCAGAGCATTGACAGACTAATCCTTGTTTTCATACAGTGTCATGTGTCAAATGCTGAGCTGGAAGTGGCTTCCACCCATGTTTATTTTTCATACACCACTCCCATAATTTCTCAATCATATTTTATTTCTAACGCAGCATTTCTTGACCCGTAATGGATCTCAACGCTTTCTCTGGCTGTGCCTCCAGATTAACACGTGCGAGAGCTTTTCACAGCGCGGGATAACAATTAGCTTTAGAGCAGGGAGATTAAAGACGGAACAAAGTCTTGGCATGTTTATATATTGACTGCACAGCCTGGGATAGAAAGCTTTCACTCCTTAAGCCCTTAAACTGCAAGTTACTATAAAGGCATGTATTCTAAATAGTCATTTAGTATATTATTGATTCATATACATCTTTATTTCCTGAAAATTATTTTTTATTTTAAATGCACTTTCACCTGTTTTGAAATAGAAGTATACGGTACATATTTTGTAAAGAACTACCACTAGTGTCAATTTAGTGTGATAGTGTTAATTTGGAACAGAAATAAGTAACATAACCTGTAGTTGCTTTACAAAAACGTGTTGTTCAATTTTTTTTCAGGATGACTTGGCAAATTAAATATGATAAAATTGTCATTCTGAAGTCTAACCCAGTTTCTCACTGTCAAAAGTTAGCCCAGCAAACACTGTGACACAGAAAAGATGTTGATATGACAGCCTGCACTGACGCTGAAAGCCTGTGTAAATATAGCACCAGAATCAAAACTGAGTCACATCCACTCGGCGTCCGTAGCTGCCACCTGCGTCATTTTGCGAAACCAAGACTTCGATATCTGTCTGATATAAGTTCAAAAAAGCTGTTTTTCACTTGTATTTTTTTACTGTGCTATACCATCGTATTGTTGGTTTGCTTGGGATGATGTTGAACTTTTCTACCCCTTGCCTATTACCCGCCTGTCAAATGTTTGCTGGGAGGCCTTGTTTGATTTTTTTCTGGGGAAAAACAGCAAATCGTGGCTTAAAGATATGGATAACCCAGTTTGGAAGGAAGGAGTGTGAAATGCTTTTTTGCCCAAAGTTAGGAGCGAAGTCAGTGTAGGGTTATCACTTCAAAAGTTATATAAGTCCATTGCTTATTTCTATATTGGAAGAGTCATTACACCCCACAGAATGATCCTCTTTTAACTTTAAAAAGAAGGATAATGTTTGTTTTCCCTCATCAGAAAAGTATGATGTTCAATCTTTACATCATTTTACTCAATAAAATAAAGTTAGACGAAGTGTTAAAGCACTTCTTTCCACTTCATTCTCAGCAGGGTAAATGGAGATAATGATAGCTTTTGGATAATTCAACTTTAATCTCTTTTAGAGGGCGGTGATAACAAAAAACATCTTTTTTTAAAACTGAAATTGAAGCAGTGATTCGTCCAAGTCCTGCCATGGGTAATATGAGAGTAAACAACAGATCGCTGGAGACTCCTTCCTTGTGACTCATGAGTAACAAGTTCAGAAAGGAGAGAGAGAGAGAGAGACAGGCTTGGGAAGGAAGGGGGAGGGGAGGAGGGGGACCATAATAACATCATTGTGGCTGTTTGAAGTCGCATCAGGCCTATTTCCCAGATACAGTAAGTACAGGCTGTCTGCATGTCTACTGGCCTCTCGCCACTCAAAGGCCACATTCATGGAGGCGCTGCCGCCCTCACAGAGGGCAATTGGATCCACCGGATACCCTTCCCTTCTCACGCAATGTTGTGTAAACCCGGGGAAAATGACCTCAATATGTCCTAAACGAGTTAAGGATGAAGATGCCGCGCCCGCTCACATGTCTCGGGCATGATAATGTGGTGATAGTTTTATAAATACCCATTCTCATGCACACACAGGAGCAGCAAATGTCTGTCAATGGTTTCTTGCTTGATCTGATGTGCTGTTGGATCTCTTTAAAAGCTAACAGATCGTCCATACCATCTGTTCATATTTTAATCCTTTTGTCTTTCGTGTTGGCTTGAACAAAGGAGTTATCTGTGGCTTCTTATGGAAAACAAGTCTAAAGAACTAACTACAAAAAAAGTTACAAACTCATTCAAGGCAGTCTCCTTTGGTGAGGTTAAACCGATAATAATGAATAATGCAATAGATTGCACTGCAGAGCAGCAGTATAGACATATTTATTTAATTTCCCTTAAATTACTTGGCCTTCTGTCTGTCTTTATTTCGCTGTCATTGTCATTTTGTTCCGACGTCAATGCAGCAGCTGTGTATTTTTTCACTTTGTTTTGTGATCTCTGAGCTTGTTAATCTTCCATTTAATCCTTCCTCTCTTGTGGTGCCACCACTCCTTTGCCTGGAGGCCTGGACAACCTCAACCTGACTGCCTACTGGTGTGGCTTCAGCCTGCCTCCCACTCGCTCTCGCACTCACTCACTTTTCATTGTTTTCGCCTTAGTGACTAAGGCTGCTGATTCTTTACTTTTGCTGTTTTGCTACCCTCCCCTGTCCACTTCATGTCCCACTTTCCCCACGACTACACGACCATGATCATTTCATGTCTCCTCATTGGAACTACTAAACAAGTAGACTCTTGCAATGAGATCAATATGTCACGAGAGACAATACCATAAATGATTTTAACACAGTGCCACGTTTTGGAGAGGTGGATGGGGAGTTGCAAAAAGGCAGAAAGATAGTATAAAATAAAAGGAGAGAAACCCTATTGCATAATTCATTGGGCCATCACAAAACCAATTCTCCATCCATCCATCCATCCATGGACTTTTGTTAAAATGTCAGATGGGCCAATTCATGTAGAAAACTCTCTGACTTGACCTAATTGGCAGAGCCATATGATCGTTGATGACGCTGCTGTGGTAGACAATTAAATTATGATTCAGATTTTCCAGAAAAATGATCTCAGCCGGGTGGTTTTTGAAAGATTGCATATGTGACTCTTATCTATTTATCTGCTAGTCAGGCAAGCGCTTTTCAACATTTGCAGGATTCTTACAAATTAGTAAAAGGACAGAAGATTATAGAGATCACAGCCGGTCTCTACAGCTAATAGATTCTCTTGTAACACCTCCCGTGTTTTAAGTCAGCAGCTGGATGGATAGCAGAGTCAAAACACCTGCCAAAAGCCTTCAGGCCTGAACCCTTTCTCTTGGCAAGCCTGTCCTCCCTGCTACTTCAAGTCCTTCTCCTTCTCATGCAACCTCTCGCGGCCAAATTCCCAGTCAATTTCCAGGCCATATTGAGGCTGTTTCGCCGCCCTCCCCTCCCCTGCTGGTGATGTCATGACAAAAAACACAAACTGAGATTTGATGAGCTGGAAAATCTCATTTCGGCTTGTAAAGAATTATTGTCCACTCTGTGTAGAGTAAGTGTCAAAATGTCAACTTTGATTATACAGCGAGAGTGCAGGTAATAATGTTTGAAACCAACAAGGTTTGTGTGTGTTCACGTATTTACAGTACATCCGTGCATTTACACTGTTTATGCTCGCATGCAACAAATCAACATTGAGCCTCTCAGACAAAGCGAAGGCTGTCATTGTACACTGCATGTGCCGTGCGAGAACAGAACGCTTAACAGGCTTAGCAACAGTAACTAAGGGGGGGGCGGGGCTTTTGCGGAAGGTCAATTAGCAGCAGCGTAATAGATTAAAAGTCCACCACTGCACATTTGTGTCTTGCTAATCACCCCGACATATGTTCCAGTGATGAGTAAGGCTGGCTGCAAATCACAAGAAGCACTAGGTAATAAAAAAATGCTAAATGTATGCATAAATACAACTGACGTATTTGACAGTATTTTTGCAGTTTGGCTGAGCTAGAGAGAAACAAAACTGAGCAATGGAAAGAAAAGACAAGTGGTGTCTTAATGAGTGTTTAGGAAGACATTTCTATTTATTTAGATGAGGAAAGGCACTGAAACCATAAATATGTTGTAAAAAGTAGGAGAACTGTAGGTACATAAAAGAATGATCTTTTCAACATCCCTGTCCGTTAATATTGGTATCAGGTCTCAGACGCATCCTTCGTCCAACAAACCAGACCTCTGTAGGAATTTGCAAGTATTTTAGCGGGCCAGCGATGTCAATGATCCCTTTGTTCCTCTGCCTTCAAATCACTGGCACTCCCTTTCTCTCCTTGCCCACCGTCTTTTCCTCTGGTTCGCTGTCATCCCCAGTTACTGTATATTCCTCCGTGGGCTATCCTGGTGGTAGAAAGGTGATGAGAGGATAGAAAGGTGTTGGAAGAGGTAGCGAGACAAAAACAAGAGAAGAGAGGAGAGGAGGAGACAGAGAGACGGATAGACCCGGTCAGGACAGGACAATGCGAGGGTCCATCACCTTGTTACACGCGGAGAAGGAAGTCCTACACGTAGAGAGATCATCAGGGATAAAGAGAAATTATTGCCGTGGAATTGACTCACCTGCACTTGCAACTGACATCATAACATTACATGTGGTTTATGAGGTAAAGGCAAAGCAATTACTACCAACCACATAAAGAGATCGTTTTCATGAATCCCCTGAAGCAACAGGCGTATCAGCAGGGTAATTAATTCTCTGAAAATGTTTTCTGCTCAGTTAAAAACACGTTTAAAGTGTGACATATTGTTAATTCTGAAAATCAGCTTTAGCCTGTGTTGCATTACCACTCGGCAGCCACAGGTTGCATGTGTGTTGCCAGCAGCGGAGGAATGCTTTGAGCACGGAGAGCCAAAAATAGACATGCTGACCCTTTAAAAGCGGAGACTGTAACATGTTGTGGCTGCCGGGAGAGAGCCGCGCACTGTCTCTTTAAGACAGGCTTTGTGTAGTGTAGTGTAGCATTGCTGTAATAGTGTGTGTGTGTGTGTGTGTGTGTGTGTGTGTGTGTGTGTGTGTGTGTGTGTGTGTGTGCATGCATATGTGTACATTTACAGTCTGTGTGTGTGTGTGTGTGTGCGCATGTAAAGCTGACTGAGCAGGCGAAGGGTTGCGTGACTACTGCAGACGAGGCTGTGACCTCAGAAAAGTGGTTATGAAAACGATCTGTCAGAGCGAGCAGAGAGAGAGTGAATGAAAGAGAAGCGAAGAAAGCGAGCTACATAGAGAAAAAGAGAGAGAAAGAGAGAGAGACCAGCCCTGCAGAAATGAGTTAATTTACTTATACTACACTATCACTGAATGACACTGGAGAGCATATTCCTTAAGATATTCAGTGCATATGCACATACACTAACTCTCACACACACATATCTCCTGGTCTACTCCATAATGTAGAGACGGCTTCTCTGTACTGTACTAAGAGCATTTTAACAGAGGGAACAACACTAAAGGCCACAGGGGAGCAGATAGTGTGCTTGAACATACAAAAAGTCAGATAAAAAAGAGAGCGAGGAAGAGAATATTTCTGTCACTGAGGGAAAAAACAGGAGAGCGATGGAGAAAGAAAGTCAGGTATCATATTCCGACTGTGGCAGTGGCATTCTCCGAATATCCAGGAGAGATTCCTGAGGTCGAGCACATGGAAACAATTGGAGACGGACAGAAGATAGGAAGGACTTAGAGCGTACTGTTGAATTACATTGATATATGAAAAAGGGGAGGCATCAGTCGTCAACATTTTTATACAAATGAATGTACATATAGTTGCTATAACATACTGTAATTTTGACTCAACCTATATCAAGTTACTTGAAGGTTCAACTTTTTATTTTTCTCCTAAATACAGAGAGACGTAATGTGTTTTATGTTTCCGGTGCGTTTGAAATAATTAGAGGAAGAACATCAGGTCATGTTCCATAATGTGATTGTGGTGAGACCAGTGGCTCTTTATGCTCGTTGCTTGGTGAGCAAGAGAGGCTGTAAACCTGTAATCAAAGAAAGATGTTAAGCTGTTCGTTTTCAGCAGATCCTGCATCATTTGTTAACCAAGCTCTCAGGACAGATGAGGGTGTGAGTGTGTCTGAGAATGTTTAAATATAACCGCAAAAGCATTTAGCAGTAACCTTTAGTAACTTGCAAATGATATTTACGAGATGCTTTTAATTTCGTACATGAAGGAAAAAATAGGAATTTGCTTTACAATTCTAAATATTTCTGAAGGTCTACCAGTTTCCCCAGTTCTGTCTTGAAACAGGGGTAAGAAAAGTGAAGAGGGGATAAAAGATGGAAGAGTAGAAAGAAGGAAAGAGAGAGAGGGAGGGAGAAACATATCGGTGTTCGGTGCAGATTGCGTGTGAACAGTAATGCTAGCCTTCAAAGAGCACAGTGGAGCACATTGTATCCATGCATGAGTCGCTCAACAGGGACAGCGGCATGACGGAGGGAGGGAGGGCACACCAGGACAAGGGCTGGGAGAGAAATGATGGAATAAGAGCGAGAGAAGAAGGGTGAACGAGTCTGTGTCATGACAATTGTGATCTTTGTTATGAACAGGGTTGCCAGCTCTCACGCTTCTGGCGTGAGATACGTGCTTTTTACGCTCTGTCCCACACTCTGAGGCTCCACATACCAGTCAAGAGAAGTGTAATTATAAAAGCAAAGCTGGAGTGTGTAAAAACATATATTTCAGGTTTCTTCGTTACCGTTCAGCATTTTGTTGAGCGTGAAAGAGAGGCAGCAGCTCTCAGACGTACACTGTGAATATCTCTAATTGTAACCTCATGTTACTCGCATGCTATAATATGTAATCGTTTCAGTGAAAATTAAAATGATGACAGACCAAATGGGCTTGTTGCAATATAGAATTAAGGCCTTTTTTTCTATTCTGAATAGAACCGCCTGAACTGTGATGACTCAATTAGCATAAATCAAAAACACGTATATACACGTATTCACATAGAGGGAAAACTCTATCCCAGAATGTGATATGAAAATTGAAAACCCTGTTTATGAACCCCTTCTTACAGTAGAAAGTGCTTTATAATGAGGTGAGAATAGGTGAAAAGTAGCTTAGCGCTTGTTAAATCCTGGGCAGCTATGAGTAACTTAGCAAATAAAAACGTAATAACCAATAATAGCTCACTGCTTACATATAATAGTTACATCATTTATTTTTATACCTTTCATCAAAACGCAAAGTGCTACAATTTAAAAAGCAAAATAGACAGCAGCAATTAACAAATGTAAAGGCATAATATAACTGAAAAGGGCGGTGTGACTTTAACAGGTCAAAACAAAAATGAATGCTTTGCTAAACTAAAAGGTTCTGAGGCCTCTTCTAAAAGTTTTTTAGTGCTCCTGGATGGAGGGGAAGTGCATTCCAAAGCTGGGGGGGATAGTCGAGCTGAAGGCCCGATCTGCTGTGAGGATTAGTCGTGGGGTGCAAAGGGTCAGGAGGTCATGAGATTTGAGTTTGGAAGATTTGGAGCTGAGCCGTTCTTTCAGGTGGGGCTGCCGCATTTTCAGAAATAGTGTGAATTGACGGCTTAAATGAGAAAAATGTTGAACATCTGTCCTGAAGATGGATCCACTATATGTTCATGCCGTAACCTTTTAGGAGAATCTGCCATATTTAAAAAGTTCTCAGGAAAATCTTAAAATCTGTTCTAAAACTATACACCGTGACGATTCTAAAACCAGTGTGATGTTTATCTCGTCTCCCTGCATTTTCCAGACCAGTGAAGCACTTGAACTGAGTGTGTGTGTGTTTGTGTGTGTCGTTATCGTGATATCATTTCTCTGCACCAGCAGGGAAACAATATCACACACGCATCTTGCACACACATATTGCCCTCCTCTCCAGGGTCAATATTTACAGTTCATCCTCTTCTGCAAAATCACTCTGTCACACTGCCTTACCGTCTCCCCCTCCCTTCCCTTCCTCTCTCTCTCTCTCCCTCTCTCTCCACTGCCAGTCACTTTTACTGTATGTCTCAATGGCTGAGCGTGATCAAGGCCAATTATGGTTTCTTTTGAGCGTGCAGGGCATCCTGTGGAAGCAATACATTAGAGGCAACTCGTGCCAATCCATCTCTCCCTCCATATGTGTATCCTCCCCTCCATCTCTCCATCCCTCGTGCTAGTACTACATGTAGTAATTCATTCTCCACACAGCTGTTGCATCCAGTTGGAATGTGGTTGAATGTGAATTTAATGGTGTGTCATTCGTTATGTATATATAGGCGTTTCCCTCTTGTCCTGGGGCATACTATAGCATGTTTCAATACCCCACTCATGCTTTTCCAAAGAGGATTCTTGTGTTTCATCTCTTGCACGACAGTAAGTGGATCTGGTGACCAGACCTGATAGAGTTGCACCTTTTGTAGATTTTCTCCTTGGATCGTGCAGGAAAATACATATGAAAGTCACATGAGACAAATTTGGTTCCAAAGAAAAATATCCACCATTTAACATTAGAAACACCTGGCTTTTGATCCCTGCACATTGGTCCAAAGTGGTTGTGAAACTACTGCAGCCTCAGAGACCTAACTGGAAAACTATTTCAACCATTTGTCCTTTACTTTTAGCCAACTATTTCAACCATTTATCTGTTACGTTTAGCCATTTCTACCATTTATCCATTACTTTTAGCTAACTATTTCCATTTTCCATTACGTCTAGCTAACTATTTCAACCATTTATCTGTTACGTTTAGCCATTTCTACCATTTATCCATTACTTTTAGCTAACTATTTCCATTTTCCATTACGTCTAGCTAACTATTTCAACCATTTATCTGTTACGTTTATCTATTTCTACCATTTATTATTTTACCTATAACTATTTCAACCATTTATTGCTTTTAGCTAACTATTTCTACGACTTTAACATTTAGCTAACTATTTTGAACATTTATCCATCATGTCAAGCTAACTATTTCTAGCATTTTTTTTTTACTTTTAGCTAACTATTTCTACCATTTATCCATTAGCTAGACTTCTCTGCTTGTTTGCTAAATGCTTTTCACGCAATCTCCGTTGCAACATGTAGCGTTCAGGAGTTACAACTGACTCTGGGAGAACATGCAACAAAGTGTGTATGTGAAAAGTGTGTGTATTTTTTTCCCCCAAGTTTTTAAAACGATAAACATGCTAACTTCAAAGAAGAAATATTTCACAAAATGGACGGGAGGATGCGAATACCACATTTATTGTTTGAGAGAACTGTTATTTTAAATCTCAACAGCTGTTAAAAACATTTATTTATGTATTTTGGTGATACGGCGATGTAGATCTAGCAGTATTACAAAGCATAGACCTTCAAACGATAGTGTAGAGGTTCAAAAGAAAAACCCACTTTCTATTGTTGTGCGTCCGTTTCAGTTGAAGTGTTGGTGAGACAGGGGGTAGGAAGGAGGTTTCGACACACACCAACACAATGGTATGATTTCCCTCTGCTTCTCCACAGGATGCTGCCTACATATACAGACATGTGCAATACACACACACACACTACACGCACACAAACGAACACAGAACAATGGATCCACACATGCTGCTTTCATTTGATTTACTATGCTGACTCTTCTCTCGTAAAAAAAATATTCAGATCACCTGTTGAATCAGTTCTCAAATTTCCCATCAAATTCAGCTTGCATCTGCCTAAAAAGACAGAACAGGATGTGGAAAACAAGTGGAGGGATCTTGGCTTTTTACAGTGTCTTCACACTTCTTTTTTCTCCGTTCTCATGTGTAGAATGTGTTCATATTTACTACAATATTTAGTCTTCCTGTACTTTATAGACATTTTAAAGCATTTCCATATGACCTCCATCCGGTGAGCTTTATATTTTACTCGATAAATATTTATTTCAGGCCAGAAAGGTGGATACACTCTATATCAAACCTTCCCATTCCTAATCACAAACTTCACATCAGATTTCTTCTGGTTACCTACTTTGTATTTTACTGTGATCATTCCTGCCAATTTCAAGACGTAATGCTTATAAAATCTGAAATGCATAATAATACTGGATTCCTAAGATTAGTATAATCAAATCATGAAAACACATTTTCACTATAAACAACTTTTTTGTGCCAAGTTCCCTACGCACCACCCTCATACAAACTGACGTTTTTTAAAAAAAATAAGCAGAATTTTGCCATAATTTGCCTATTTTGGGGATTTATGCATGTTTAAAAATGACATTGGACAACGAGATTGTTGTGTCTGTATGAAATACCATTGATTAATGAGGGTGAGGTGTGATAGAGTGGCTATATTAATCTCTAAGACAATCTTCTATCTGGCTTCCTGCCACTCCAGTGTGGTAACGACTACATGAAAATTACACATATAGTGCCTCAAAGAAGCCGTCACATGTTTCTTATCAAGCATTAAGTACACACTTTAGTTCAGTTGTCTCGGATCATCACCCCATCATCAGGATTGGTGCCATTTAATTTGTCATTTTCGGTTCCCTTTCATTCCAACTCGCTTGCGGGTCGCTCCTATTTTCATCAATGGCTCTGACAGTAGAAGACATCGCGTGTCGCTGCTGCAGTGTTAAGTCTATTTAAGGCTTCAACCTATGTCAGGAAAAACTCAGTGGCATGTTGCTGAGCTAATAATGTCTGACCGCTTTCCCTGTGAGCTTCACAAGTGCTCCTTTGGGAATAAGAGAGAGTGAGAGAGCAGGTTGAGAGAGATTCAGAAAGAGAGGAGGGAGAGAGTAGAGAGAGCGGAGCAGTAAGACTCTCCAGTGTATAAAATGACCTCGCTGCCGTTGCGTGCCATGGTTTGTTTTCAGAACTGGCCACATGTTTGAACATTGCATAACTTCTCAGATGTGGTTTGTAAATCATGAAGTATTTTGGGCTGTAGAGGTGTGTGTGTGTGTGTGTGTGCTGACAGCCACCTTACCTAACAGCTTAAGCGTATTTATCTTCATATAAATATCCTTTTTTATTAAAAGACCCTGCGTCATAATGCATGCAGTTCTCATAACTGCTGATCACACCATTGAGAATGACTGATTACCGACTGGTTGATGTAGGGAATAGTCATTTTCCAGCCATTCATACAGTTAATCTCCCGTCTCTGCTCCCGTTCGTTCCACAGCTGTCTGCTTATGTCTAACTGTGCTAGCTGTGGCCCAATTAAAGGCCAATTAAAGGGCCAGTCCATGAAAACAGGGAAGTCTTTGTAGTGCTGTTTGCACAGGTGGTGTGCATCACATGTTGTAATGGTGTCAGGTTTACGCATCAAGGCTGCACACATGGATTAGCCCTTATGCACTGTACACTTGTATGCACACACTAAAACGAGGCAGGTCGTAAGCAGTAAATAGCATTATTTTTCCTGAATAGAGTTCATTTCCAAGGAAGGGTTCTTTGAACTGTTTAACGAATCAGTCAAACTGATAAACTAAACAGTTCTGAGATGTTCCACTTTGGCTGTGAACTGCAGAGCAAAATATTTGTCTACGTAAGGTAGTAAATCTGTCCAGAGACGCCCTTCTTGGACCTCCTTATCACTGCTACCTGTAACTGCGTAGTTCAACAGATTAGAAGGTATGTCCACCATATTATCTATCCAGTTTATGGAGTTATTTGTTGTGGTATTATTCATTTAGAGTACAGGCTGCCAGGTTACAAGCTCTCTGGTTTGTAACACGACTAACTTACAACAGAAGGGATTTTGTTCTGAAGGTTTTCACATGATTAATCGACATGCCGTTTCAATAAGCCAAATGACGGATGACATCAGGACTGAATCAACATCAATAAAAATGACATGTAGCTTTTCTGAAGCTCTTGTTCAGGTGTTATAAACCAGAGATTGGCCGTAATGTTTCCCATAGGGCTGGCATCAGTTGGTCTGACTGACCCATCCCAAAATAAAAATGCTCAACCACAGCATTTCAGACATGACAGAAGAAATATGTTGACATTTAAAGGCTTGTTTCCAGAGCAGCTGCCGTGTTTGTTGAGATTTACAACCTGAGGCAAAGACCAGCAAGTGGTGCATTTGTCTAGTTTGGGATGAGGTCTTCTAGATGTGGGAGTGTAAAAAAGAAAGTACTGTCAGCCCTCTATTGTGCAGTGCATTTTAAAAAATGCTTGTGCTGAGACTTGCCAGGCCCCAGTGAGCAAAGCGAAATTTGTGAGCTAACTCTGTAACTGTCTTCTATATGTCTCAGAAGCAGTAAAGCTGAAGCTTGTAGGTTTTCATTATCCCCCTGTTGAAAGATGGTTCTTCGATACAGTATAGGTCACCTTGATGCCAAATAATCCACCCATATAGCCGCACAGGACCATTCCTACTAAAACCTCTCACTGGGATTTGAACACTCTCCCAATTGAAAATCCAGCTTCACCTGTAAAAAATGTCAACAATCCAAAGGAGGAAGCAGACTTTGTTTATCTGCACTTTTACAGTATAATTACAATAATGTTCAAAATGAAACGCGTTTGACTGAAAATAGTTTGGAGGTGGAGAGCCAACCATTTCTCAGCAATGACATGTTTTGGGTACAGTCGACCATAATAGGCTGCACTCTCTCGCCCTGCACCCTCCCTCGAACGCACATCCACCACCAACAGCTCAACTGGTTTTTCTTGTCAGCGCTCTGATCTATTGTGGACTGACCACCCACACTGCAACCACACTGCAACCAAAAACCTCCCCAACATGTGAGACTCATCAGCCAAACCTGCTCTTTAGCTTCAAAACCGCGTTTGTCTGTAAGGTGTTGAGAAAGTCACAAACATACAGAGGATCAATCCAAAGGGAGATATATATTGGATCTTTGCTTACATTTTTTAGATAAGTATCATTCTGTGTTCCCGCGAGTGCTGCCACGAGCATACAGGGGATATGCATTTCCACTGACACACACACACACACACACACACCATGGAGAGAAAGCGGGGTTGAGGTTAACCAGATGAGGGCTGTTATAGAGATAAGAGGTCTCATTTGGTCACGGAAGGACCAGCTATGGATTTAATGGGGATGACAGGTGAATAAATGGTTGAAATCCATTAACCCTCCCACGACACCAGCTTAAGCCCAGCACCTAACATTACACTGGCCTCTGTTCGGAGCTGTTGTCTACTGTATGTGTGTGTGTGAGTGTATACGTGTGTGTATATGTATGTGTACGGAGGCGTGGTTTAGCTCGGGAGTCCCACCCTGCTGCACGCTATGCCTGGGAATCCGTGCCGGTTGAGGATTTACTGAACACGCTTTAGGGAATCCCAGCTCTCTCCCTCCCACTCACACAAACACACACACACACACACACACACACACACACACACACACACACACACACACATGCGCACACACACATGCGCACACACACACGCGCGCACGCGCGCGCGCGCGCACACACACACACACACACACACACACCTTTAGGATATAGAGCTGACATAGTTAACACTGATCAGGTGGAATCACTCATGAAGATGGCGTTCATACACACACACCGATTGGATACAAAACACTGATGCGATGCAGTCACACACGTAAAAGCTACACACGTGCACACAAACGGCTTCAGGATGCAGAGCTGTCATACCTGACGCTGATCAGATGAGATCACACACAAAGACAGTCACAGCACAGAACTGCACTCACAAATCTGCACCTGGAACGGGCAATCAGAAGCAACGTTTCTCCTCCTTCTGTGCTCTTCACTTCCTTTGTCAAAGTCTTTTATTCTACTCCTCATAAAAACACTGAAGCATCTTACGATGCTGTGAGATCATGTGCCAGATTAAAGATTTACACTCGGGTCATATGTAATTTAAGTAATAGTATAAAAGAAAAAAATACTACATGAAAGAAGCCAGAAGCATAACAGTTTATGTTCCAGTTAGCAGCATATCAACCAGCTTGTTTGGCTCGGAGTCAAGAGAATATGAATTAGAGATAGAGAGAGCCAACTATGGCATGTTAGCTATAACAGCATTTCCATCCAACTGTCAAGTTCCTTTAAGCAAACGGTTGACACATCAGAGGAAAAATGAAGTCTTAATTCGCGTGTCAGGATTGTCTGTCTGTCATTTAAATTAGGGATGCACGGATCCGACTTTTTCAGTCTTGATACCGATAGCGATACCTGGGCTTTGGGTGTCGGCTGAAACCGAGTACCGATCCGATACCAGTGTTTAATTAATAAGCTGTATGCGTCACTGTGTGGAAGTGGCTGGGATCATTCTTTAATGTGTAAGGCAACATCAGGCCGGACTTAAACATCGCTTTCCTAACTTTGTAAAACAAAGTGTAACAAATAAATACATTGATAATATAACATAAATTTGGTGAATTGTTATTTATTATTAAAATAATAAATCATACACGAACAACTTGGCAAAAGAAATCTTAAAATTAACAGGAATTACAATTCAGGTGTAAACTGTTTTAATGCGGCAACAAATTGGTCAAAACTTAAACAGGAATTAAAATTCCAGTATATAATGTCTATAGTATATGAACATAAAATGTAATTTAATAGATCTGCCCCATTGTCACTGATATCCGATCCATTCATTCTTCAACATTATCAACAACTGTAGTTTCCGTCTATATGCGAGTGACGCCGTCACCAGAAGTCTAAGGAATGCAGAAAAATGTATTAAAATTAGATTTGTTTTTTTAATTCATAATTTATAATTCAGTATTCACATAAGAATTTATGGGATTATTTTGATTAATAAAATCAGCAGTAATTAGTCAACATTCTCCCTTATAAATAGTGCAAACAAGGTCTGATCACTTTCTCTATCTTTCTTTCTGTCCTGACCGCTTGAGTCACCACTGCTGATCGAAGGAGGATTTCTTCATCGTAACATAATTAGCCTCAATGTTTGGAAAAGGGACAAGCTGTGACCGTCGAACGAGGGGGAAGAGGAGGGAGGGAGAGAGACAGGAAAGGAGAGGTGATGTCAGGCGCTGACTTTCACACATGTTGAAATGAGGGAAGTGTTACAATTTCCTTTGCATTTACTGGAACCGTTTTTCCCTCAAATACACAGGTGCCTAAACAGCACAGTCATATAGCAAATAAATACACTTAACTCCTGCTTTAGATATTTTTTTGAATATATTTTTCTTATGAGGATTCATACCTACTGGTGACCCAAAAACAAGTGCAACATAAAGCTTACATGAACAGCACAAAATCCATTAAAGGTCTTATTGACAACATTTTTATATAGACGAATATTTAAAAAAAAAAAATACACAAAAAGTACGGCTTTTCTTGAAAAAAATTATTATGACTGTGAATCATTTTAAAAAGTTCGACAGGTCTAATATTAATGTTTTGTTTATCTCTGTGGAAGATATCTGACGTTTGGTTCCCACTTCTAACAAGGCTTGTGAGCCAGTAGCAAAACGACATTGGTATCACGTGGTATCCCTTTGTCATCAGTTAGTGTGGAAAAAACTGAGAAATGTCTGAGATTGACGGTAAATGCCTGGCAATGACTGTTGTGAAGTAAATGCAATAGAACGGGGGAGGGAGGATGCGTCATCTAGTGGCTGAATGTAATCAATGTCATCAACAGCACCTTCAAGTATCACTTTTAATGATGAGGACTTAAATCCTCCAAAGTGCAGATAGATCACTCTAGACAGTGATGGTGGTGCAGAGGAATGGTGTTCATCAACCTGTTGAAAGCTATAGAATAAATCAAAACTACTGAGCCATTTGGTTGGTGGCATGTACAATTATCTTAAAGATAACTGTACAATTAAGGTCAAAGCTGTTGCGATCTATCTCTCATGTGCTAACCATCTGGCCCTGCGTGAACGTGGGCCAGACTGGATTGGGTTTAATACAAGCCCCGGGTCCGCTTCGCTAAGACCCACTAAGTATCACAATGAAACTTGAAGCATGTTTGAGACACATCTGGAGCTCTCTCTGACTCTCCTTCACAGCACAGTGGAGCCACGAAGGATTTCTCCTTCTCTCTAACACATACTTTTTCATGTTTTATTGTCCGGTGGGAAAAAGACTTTGAATCTCATTCTCTGTTCGTTTTATGACAGTTCCCACCCTGGCTTCTCTTTATCTTTTTCCTCTCTTTTTGCCTTTTTTTCTTAAGAATTCCATTCTTTTTCTCCCTCCCACGTCTTCTTTGTTACTCAGAGTTTTAGACAATCGCATGGGAATCGATGCTTGAATTGCACCATGGAGCCACCCTTGAGTTCAAACTCAAGTGTTCTTCTATAAACAAGTTCATGATGATTATTAGCCCACGCCCAAGCAGTTTGCCGAGCCATTAAAGTCAATTAAAAGCATTTCATTCTGTGCAAAAACACACAAAGCCGAAGTGGGAAGCTGCCAGGCAGTTTTCTTATATCATTCTGATTCACATTTTAGATTAGTCATTAAGTTGCAGTTGATCTTTTAGGAAACACACTAGTTTGCTCTTTTTCCACCAATGTTAAGCCTCCATCATCACTTGCACACAACCCTGCAGCAGATCTGGGGTCAGATCTTCCAGTCTGCTCTGATTCCAGACTGCACAGTGCACTGTAAAATTCAGTCTGGAACTCGATGTGGCTGTGCTTGAATGGACAGATTATAGCAGGCTATTTAAAGATGAGAGGCCACAGTGGAAACAAAGCTTGAATGACAAGACCACACACTGTCATGGGAAGAGAATGGGACAGCGCTGTCTGTGTGTGTGTGTGTGTGTGTGTGTGTGTGTGTGTGTGTGTGTGTGTGACAGATATCTCTTATACAATGGAATGCCTAGTAATGTGTGTGTTTGTGCAAATGCAAGCATGCATGTATGTGATTTGCCGCTGATAATTCAACAGAGGAGGCTGCAACTTTTCTTATCGCGAGCTTTATTTCTCCAGCGGCAGTGATATCATCGGCCTTGTTTAAACATCCCTACTGTGAGCGCATTAGGAAGCCGTCCCTCCGTCTAAAGTTACGCACCAGGTGTCCTCTCGGCTCATCCTAACCACTTTGGACGGAGACAAAGGTGTTTTGCCAGCCCTAAATGGCTTTGCGGTGCTGGTAATAATCACTGGTGTCAGCGAGGAAATGGATCGGCTGACCGCAGAACTTTGCTGAGCACTTCCTGCAGTACTAAAATGTGGATTGAGCTTGAGGGTGTCCCATGACCCCTAACAGCTATTGCAGTTAACCTGTTCCCGCTAAGTTTCCATGAAATGCCCCGATGTCAGGAACCAGCTCTGTTATTTTCTGCTTTCATCCCGCTGGGTTCCACTCTGATTTTCTGTCCCTGTAGGCCTTCACATCCTTTTTTCTCTCCTCTCCTCACTTCTATCCTCTCCTCTCCTCTTCTCTCCTCTCCTCTTCTATCCTCTCCTCTCCTCTTCTCTCCTCTCCTCTTCTCTTCTCTCCTCTTCTCTTCTCTCCTCTTCTCTTCCCTTCTCCCCTCCTCTTCTCTTTTTGTCCTTTCTTCTCTTCTCTTCTCTTCTCTTCCCTCCTCTTCTCTCCTCTTCTCTTCTCCCCTCTTCTCTTCTTGTCCCTTCTCCTCTTCTCTTCTCTCCTCTTCTCTTCTTCTCTCCTCTCCTCTCCTCTCCTCTCCTCTCCTCTCCTCTCCTCTCCTCTTCTCCTCTTCTCTTCTCTTCTTTTCTCTCCTCTTCTCTTCTCTTCTCTTCTCTTTTCTTCCCTTCTCTCCTCTTCCCTTC
>CAKAOH010041621.1:0-16373 GCA_916701665.1 Sebastiscus tertius
TGGAGAGGAGGTTGTGTTGCTCTGGTTCTACCTATATGGCGTGGAGAGGAGGTTGTGTTGCTCTGGTTCTACCTATATGGCGTGGAGAGGAGGTCGTGTTGCCCTGGCTCTACCGGTTTGGCATGGAGAGGAGGTCGTGTTGCTCTGGTTCTACCTATATGGCGTGGAGAGGAGGTCGTGTTGCCCTGGCTCTACCGGTTTTGCATGGAGAGGAGGTCGTGTTGCTCTGGCTCTATCTGTTTGGCCCCCCGAGGCAAATTTGTGATTTGTGATTTTGGGCTCTACAAATAAAATTGACATGACTTGACTAAGACATATAGTCCTTAAATAAAGAGCATTAAACACACTGATCTATATAGATCAGTATAAATAAAGGATAAAAAAAGCAATGCCCCAACTTGTGAGTACAAGATCATAACTTGTACACAAATGTAATGGAAAAACAAGTCCTTAAAATGATTTACCAGCTCTCTCTCCATCAATACTAACTAAATGACAATACGGGAATACTCTGGTATTGTGAATATTAACTGAAGAAGCAGAATTCAAATCACATCCGTGTTTCTCCATAATGGAAACAAGCCTTTCTGCTGCTGTCAGGTATCACAGCATGTAAGGAAATATTGTATATAAGTAATGTATCTGTCAACAGAGCTGTAAACACTAAAACCAGCTTCATTCTATAGCACTGCTCTCTGAAACACTGCAGCTTCACTCCTGAACACACTCTGCACCTTTTCACTGGTTTGTTGTGTCAGACAACAGCACCTGCTGCACAGCAGGGAGGATGGAGGCACAGTGTGTCAGGTGTCTTTAATAGCTTTTAATCAAAGAAGTAGCAGAGGTGAAGTTAGATGCATTCATTTAGAGAAATCTACCAGGCGGGGGGAAAAGAGTGTTTGGGCCAGGCCTGGACTGCCTGCGTGCTGTTTTGTGTTGCGTGAACGCCTTTTGGAGCGCTGCCATGGACTCCGACTCGATTGTGTGTTATCTTTAGCTGCACTGCGCATCACGTCAGTCTCAAAGTAGCCCTCGAGACGGACTCTATCTACAAGGAGCCATCGGGCGAGATGATAACGCTCTGTGCTGCTCTGTTCTCCCAGGTAGGAACTTCTTCTTCTGCAGGGAGCAGAAACATTTCTCCTGACTAACTTATTAGTACTGCAGAGCAACAGAAATCATCTCTTTGAACCCATCTGTGAACAATATTTTACCAATACGTCACATAACTATTTGTAACCATCAAAGTATATGATAAATTATCACCAACCCTATAGTTCCCCTCAGCTCTACAGTCTTTTTTCTAGTTTTTTTTCTTGTTTTGTGGAGCATTTAGCAGCCAAAGAGTTAAATATGTTTCTTACAAGTAGGTGGAGACCAAATCAGAGCTTAAAGGAGAGTAATACTGGACTTACATTTATCATGTTTATCAGATGGACTCAAACACAACTCCAACCAAATGCCAATGTTGCTGTGTGTCTGCTGCAGGTGTAAATAGTTTGTTTTTTTTAAAACATGTTCACCATAACAATATCATAAGATGATGATAGGACAGCCCAGTCACCGGGAAAAAAAAATTATGGCATTGTATCTTCTTTTGTAAACCACGGATGAACTGATTGTGGAAGTTTTTGCATTCGGTCAGAGCAGGTGACGTAGAACAAGGCATGACCGTTAGTTACGTTAGTTACGTTACATAACAACGATTACAATAAGCCACTGAGTCCACTAGGGGCAAGTGCAATGGATGAGGGGTCAACGCAGGACGTTCACCCAGTTTGCGTCCTTTGTGTAACCAAAAGTCAACGTTGAATAAGAAAGTTTGCTAAGGGGCGGTTGATATTTATCTACGATAGTTATGTTATTATTTTAACACGTACCAGGATCCTCTTTCTAACCATAACCAAGCAGTTTTGTTGCCTAAACCCAACCAACCATTTCACAACGTTAACCACTCGGCATTGTGGGTTTCTGCAAGCGTGATACGAAGCTGATATCGAACGTATTCATGAACGACCTGATCTCAATTCAGTTTTCTGGCTGTCTGTGTCCGTGGAGAAGACCCGGTGAGAGGATGTTAGCAACGGTCTTCCGTGAACCTGACTGGACACCGATGAGATACTGTCGTCATCATTCTCTGCAGACGAAGCACGGATGACCGGAGACAGCGGCGAAGCATCGTAGTGAAGCATCGTAGTGAAGCATCGTAGGGAAGCATCGTAGCGGAACATCGTAGTGAAGCGTTGGAAGTGAACTCACCGCTGCCGGCGTAGAACCTCCTTAGTGGCCCCATCATCATCATCATCATCATCATCATCGTGTCACTCCGTCCTGCTGACTGTGTAAAAAGCCGCTCAGTAACACGACTGGAAACAGGAGACACAGCAGAGTCTGCTGTCTGCCTCACACTCAACCAAATCATACCTAATGAAGAGCAAGATATCTTCTTTAATGAGCAAACACACGATATGATTTGTTCCATATTCCCCCAGCTGCTGTGATGAAAGTGAGAATAACATAGTTATGAATAATAATGCAATGAGTTTCATTATTAAACATGACTATACAGCAGATTAGATGGTAAAAACCAGAGCTGGCAGGCAGCTCGTTCTCTGTTTCTCTGTGTGTTTCTCTGTGTGTGTGTCCACAGTGTGCTGCTGCCAACTTATGGAGTCATGAGCTGGGGAGCGGTGGTGGAAGTCAGGCTGAAATGGCCTCCATCCCTTCTCCAGGCCCTTCCTGTCAAAGGCAGGAGTTTAAAAAGTATTTTGAATAACATGAAGGCCAACAGCCGTGACTGTGTGGGAGCCGGTGAATACGAGCAGAGCTGCGGTGTGTGATGCATTGTCCGCTGTCTGCACAGGAATGTTTACTGTCATCATAAAACCTGCTTCATTTAAAGTGGTGCCTATTTTTATAGGTACACTGCAGATGCATCCATGCATTCATACAAGTTTTGAAAAGTTCATATACATGTACAGGTTGTCTGGGCACGCAGCTTATTACACCCTATATTTATGATTGTTGAAAGCAGCGACCTCTAGTGGCTGTAGTAATTGTGACGGGAGCAAAGGAGGAAGTCAGGTGAGAAAAAAAATAAATATCTGTTTAGGGAGGAGGTCAGGGTGGATGGATGGGTCCAACAAACACAGGACTCACCTGGAGTCCGCTGTTCATGTCCTGCGAGAAACCAAAAGTCAACAGTTATTTGTAGTTACGCATGTAACTACATTATGTTAGCATCGTGGACTACGTCACATACTTATTTTGAACCCAAACCATGATCTTTTCCTGAACATAGCCAAGTAGTTCTGTTTCACGGTCTGTTATACGTAGCAACGGTCTGTTATACATAGCAACGGTCTGCTATACAGAAATTACAGACAGCAGAACGCCGTGATTGACCAATCAGAATCGAGTATTCAACACAGCCGCGTAATAAAAAATCTTAAAAGGGACAGCGTGTAGGATTTGGTGACATGTAGTGGTGTGGTTGCAGATTGCAACCAACTGAATACCCCTGCGCTCACTCCTCCCTTTCCAAGACTGAGGTAACGAGAGCTGCCGATTGCAAAACTGTGGTAACGCCATTGGCCTCACTCAGAGGCCATCCATACCACGATGACACTATACTTACGGACTATACGGAAGTCTCACGATGCCTAGCGGTATCACGGTTTAGCATTCTGCGATTCATGTTACCGCAGTTTCATAAGTGTGTCAGAGAACTACGGTGGCCTTCAGGTAACGTAAAAACGTGAAAGGCTCTCTCTAGAGACAGTGTTTGGTTTAAAACCCCTTCCTGACCTGCAATAGCATATTTAAGGCCTACTTCCACCACATACCTCTATTCAATAGTTAATAATGTCTCATGTAAACATCACAGAAGCATGGTAAATGATTTAAATTGTAGACCGACAGCCCATATGAATCTTTTAAGTTTCGATTTTATCTCCGGATCTTCTTCACAAGTGTACTGAACTTCAGATGTGCAGAAGTACTAAAGTCCAAAAACCTCTCCGAAATGTATCCAAACCTCTCCAAACAAAATGAAGCATTCGTAGCAGATGTCTTTGTTTGTTTGGGGTGACAACTATTTACACCATCTGCCTGGCAGAACTCAAACTGAGGTCCTGAAAGGAAGAAACACTCAATCCATCAGCTCAGAAATAAGGACATTAGTCTCCCTCGCCACCGACGTGCATGTTTAGTTTACAGCAGTTTATGTAACAAATATCTTTATTGTTTGCATGGACAAAACAATCAGTGTGAATATGAATGTGCTATTATATTTCTCTGTCATGAAAGCAGCAGGGGTTGTGCTATATTATTGAACACGGCGGCATTAAAAATGTAGGCCTGTGAGGGTGGAGTAAAACCAACATGCGGGCTCTATTCTGAGCTCTATTTCAACTTTTAGTGACTTCCAGTGGGGTCAATATGTGATTTCTAACATCAGTATAATACTTCTGATATTACTCTGCCATCAGAGTGTGTGACTTTATCCACATTCAATGTTTTTTAACTTTGAAAACGGTGCTATTGCAGTTTTTTAAGTAAAGAAACTAAATAGTTCACCGCTCTCAGGGGCAATATTATAAAACTACAGTATTCATTCTACTGCAGAGCGGATCGATTTCAAAGCTTTCCCAAAAGGAAATATATTGCTTAAATGTCTTAATTAGTTGTATTGCTTAAGAGCTATATATGTAATTTAATATCTCCCTACGCCTTCAGAAAGCAATAAAGCACATTGAAGAAAACTGAAAATTACAGAACAATACTGTGATTTAAAAGGAGCTTTAACATTTAGTTTCCCAGTAGCGACTCCTGTCATTCAGGTTATTGGTTTTTTTTAACGTAACAGTATGCAATTGTGTAAATATACAGATATCTCCCTGATAATAATGTGAGTCTCCTGTGAGGAAGAGGATTAAAGTGAAGGAATGGTGATGTGCTTCCAGCCCGGACCATCACAAAGCATCTTCCACCGCATCGGGGCAAATGACTCACCGCTTAATTTCCTGACTCCGACCGGCCGATGGACCAGAATCAATCTTTATGCTAAGTTTCCCTGTACTGATCCTGAAAATGACAGCCATTAACCAGATTTACATTTTATCTCTCTGCTAAAATAATGACAATAAATCATCGGGGGGTGTCACGGCTGTCGATAATTACACAGCGAACGGCCAAGCCGAGGAGTTTGTCTGGGGATCGGCCTGTGATCCGCTAACAGCCGAGTAAGGAGGAGAGGATGACAGTGAGAAATGAGTCTGCTTCACATACATGGATGAGCAAGACGGTGCATGCATCATAAATAAGTGATTTTTGTTTGCTCGTGCACTAATGTGTGTCCTCACTCACTAAAGAAAGTGTTCTACGCCATGCGGAGGTGCATGTTCTTGTTTCCAGTGTCTCGCTGTGTAGCTCATGTTTCCCATTTTGGACCATTTGTGGTGACATTTTTAAAACTACAAATTATGATAAGGAGCTAGTAGTAGTTATTTTCCCAAGTGCTATTCTGGTTTTGGATTAAAAAGAGGTATCTAACTTCATAAGAGGTGGATGTAGTCACCGTGACGTCACCCATTGGTTTGTGGTGGGCCGTTTTGAAGCCTCCAGTTCGGCATTTTGTCCGTCGCCATCTTGGTTTTTTGGAACCGGAAGTGACAGAAAGGGTGGAGCTAAGTGCAACGCTGAATAAGACATTTTTAAGCGACCAAAAAGGTTAGGGATGAAGTTTCTTTGGTACAAAAGTTCCCTATGGATCAACATTATCTTAGATTAGCAGAACCATCATCATCATCATTGGGTCGTCCTCAGACGAGCTTTCAGCTATGTCGGTCGTCCATACATCCTGGCTAGCTCGCCAGCACTCTCCACTCCTGCATCTCTCCTCAGTACGTCCATGTACGTTGGTTCCCACAGCACTAGCATGCTTGATTGGGAGTTCTTGATGTCTTTGGCAGTGACCGGCAAGTCTCAATTCTCCTGGCTGCCACTTTGTCTCTTAGCTTTGGTAGTCCCTCGTACAGATGCTTGTTGGGAACATGCTCGTTCTGGTTGATATTTAGTACCACACGCAGCATTTCTGTGTAGCATCCATCCAGAGACTTCTGTAGGGTGGGCTTCAGGTTCCAGCTTTCGCAGCCATGTAGGAGAATAGACTCCACAGTCGCGTAGAAGAAGCTTAGCTCAATGGTGGATGGCCCGGGAGGATGCTGTAGCTGATTCCTTCGGTTTTCTTTGCGTGTAGCCAAAGACCGACCTTGGTACACTCCGTCTCCACTCTGGTCAAAAGCTCCTGTGCCTGCTCCACTCGGTCATATATCAGGCAGATATCTTGCCTGATATCTCAGCACAACATTGTACTACAATTTCTTGCTTTGAAACTGACACAGCCCCCCAGAATCCCCATTTCGAAGTTGCTATTTTGAAAACTCCACAATGGGCAAAATCTGACCCCACCTGGAAGAATGGCTACATCTTCTTTCAGATCAGTCGCCCGACGATTTTCCAAACATGTCGGTGTTTGTAACTCTCAACAGCTGTATGAGGAACATACAACTGTATATGCAGAAACTAGAAGGATTAAAATGCTATACATTAAAATGTGCCGGCATCTGATTTTATCTCCTCTCTTCTCTTTGTAGAACGGTGTGTGATAGCACACAAACACTCCCTTAGTAGGATCAAGGTAGGAACATCAAACATGTTCCCCGCCATCTGACAGGCTCAAGTGGAAACACACTCCTTGATGTGTTTGGCTCCCTTTGGGGTTGAAGCAGGAGAAATAAAGCCAAAGACACTTTACGTACCCATGCTGTATTTTTTCAATTTGACAGGAGGACATATAGAGAGGGAATGTGTCTTGACCCGTACGTATACTGTAGGTGTGTTACCTGTCAGCCTTCCATTAGATGCCTCACCGCCTTGGGTCAACAAGCTATCGGGTGAAAATTGCTTTTTCTTCTGGTAGCAGAATGCAACCTCTCTGCTAGATGTCGCTAAATCCTATGAATCCTAAATAGTAAAAACTACAAAATGATTGGCTACGATAAATGACTATCGCCCAGCTGTTGTTTCAGAATAGTATGTGTGCATGTGTAGAAGCGGTGCTGTCCATGGTGCTGAAACAAAGCAGAGCCCAATAGACAGAGAGACACTGTTTCTTATGGTACGTGTCCACATGTAGGGCTGAAACGTTTTCTCCAGTAACTCTAGTACTTTGAATACTAAAAATCCTGCTTTGTCTTAATCCCCCCCTGTGCCCTCATCCACACCAACACCAGGGCACAGGTTTGTGGTGGCGCTATCAACAGAGCGCATAGGAAGCAAGATACCTGAATATGAATTAATGAATATCAGTTTTGAATTTGAACACATCATCACAGTTCAATCAGTTATTTATTGCACCTTCATAGGAGTAGCCAATCAGATGTGTACATTTTTAAAGCAAATTGAAATATTTATTTATTTATTTATTTATGTGTTTGTTTGTTTGTTTGTTTGCATTTCAGAAAATGTTCCATTAAAACCCAGAATGTAATATGGTACTTAAATGCACTACATGTGTTTAGTTCTGACAGACAACGTTATTGTATGCAATACAAGCCATGGAAATGTAGATTTTTCAAAAAAAAAAAAAAAAAAGCAAACCATTGTCTTCAATGAAACTAAATATTCTTTTATCCGATTACTCCATTAATCGATGGAATAATTGGTGATAATCAATAGCTGCAGCCCAATCAACACGGGATGTTTTTTTTTTTTATGTTGTTATTATTATCTTTGCATATATCAGTCAACCTGCATGATTTTATGATTTTGTTATTATAATTCTGTAAATATACAAATTTTGTTTTATTTGATCAATTTGAATAAGTCCGTGCGAGGGTTCATTGTTACTTGTTTTCAGCTATTTTCTGGATTTTATGAATCATACCTTGTTCTTTTTCTTCATAATCTCAGTATTACGTGGAGACTTGGCATCACAGTCCTTGTAACATTCCTGCCAATAATGCCAATGTTGACCAGACGCTGCTCTGATGGATAGTGCAACTTAGTCTGCATGGTGATTTATTCATGCACACTAAGGAGTTTGATTGAAAGCCCATCAGTTTTTCTTTTCAAATTTGTATTACCAGTATTATTAATAGGCTGATATGTATACCAAAATAGGCTATAAATCATGATGGATGGATCTTTCTGTACTGGCTTTGTGTACGAGGACGCTGTCATGTTGAAACAGGAATGGGACAAACAAAGGTAGGAGCACGTCCTCATTACCGTGACATAATGTATAGTATGTTACCACTCATAATCTGAACAATAACCAGCATAAGTCTGGTGTCAAGCTATAGTTTTCTTATTGCATCGGGATGAATGCATATGGTCCGCTTTACCTATTTTGCTATTTTAAATCTGCAAGTTTGACACACAAAATCATGTCTTTTGTGATTTCAGTTGACCAAACATAGTACACGCCACATTATTCTGTCATCGTCCGCGGTGATCCACGCTCTCCCTCCGTCCCGCGGATGTGACTCACGTCGGCCTCACGGTGCAGCACATCTCTCCACGAGCAGCTCTCCAGTAACTGCATTAAGTACATTTATTCAAGTGCTGTCCTCGGGCTACGCTGTCGAGGAGTATGCATGCTCACTTATAACGAGGAGCCTCATTTAATGCAACTCATAGAAGTTGTGTTTTTTTTTTGTTTCCTGTGCAAAAATGATCTCACATCTCCTGTGGATACAAAAGTGAAAAGGTCAGAGGCCTCCAGGTCATGAAAATACTATGAAAAAAAAAATACAGGGAATGCATCTTAAGCACTTCTAACCTCAGATACAAAGCTCATATTGCAACAGATACTTACAGATGGACGCCCTTCATTGATGAACTTTAGTTATGATAACAATAAAAGGATAAAACATTAATAAAATCTGGTGATTTAGCACTGTCACACTTGCATAATTTGTATAAAGTAAATAAAGAACTATAACATCTCAGAGCAATGGCAAGGGACCCTCAATGTAAACTATGCTGCAGCTCTGGGTATGAATGGATAGATGCACTCACAAATGATAGCTATGAATGTTTATTATATTATAATAAATATATATATAATATATACTATTATAGTATGATTTAATATTATAATATTATAATATATAATATAATATTTATAATATAATAATAATAATAATATATTATAATAATTATAATATAATAATATAATCATAATATATTAATATAATATAATGATTATAATATAATTGTATTATAGGTCAGATGAAAATCATATGTAAAGGAAGAAATGGTTAATTTTGCAATTATTGGGGGGTGAAATGGGTGAGGGCTGTGTTCCCTCAAACGACAGAGAAACCAGAAAGAAAAGAAAAGTAACAACATAATAACTTTCTCATAATGGACTGGCTATCTCCCCAGATGGTCTGGGGTCAGCCCAATATGAGAAAGGATGACCCGCAGTGGGCCAGCTCACTGCTAAAGGTCTGCGGGCGGCCCGAGGCAATGACACCCACGAGAGAAAGAAAAGAAAACTAAAACCATAGATACAGCACACTTTCATACATGCACACAAACACTTACAATACTAACAAATATGCATCATACCAGCCCGTTCTCTTTCCCAGAGGCGTCAGATACTTAGGCTTTTTTACAGCTGTTGGCGTTCGGTACTGTCGCGACATTAAATGCGTGTTTAGTGCGACGGGAAAAGTGACGCCGAGGGGTCTGACAGAGCATCAGTATGTGACGAGTCGGGATGAGATTGTGTTGATAATACATCTTGTGTTGATATCTCTATGTTTCGTTACACCTGGTCTCAGGCCAGAACCTGATCTTGTGGTCAACCTCTCAGAAGTTCATCGCGGTATGAACGCAAAAAGTCAGAACAACGCTGCTGGCAGGTGCTCCCGGTAGAGGTAGGGTGTCGAGGGTTTGTAGCCACATCGACAACCAGGCTTCTGAAGGGGGATGGGAGTAAGAGGACAGGTCTCTGAGCTGCTGAGCGAAGTGGCGACTGGATCTGGCTGAAGAGAGAGGATCCCAGCTGGGCTGCGAAATGACAAGCGAGAGGGTAAAAGCGAAGGGGAGCAACGCGACACTTGGGACGGCAGATGTCGCCGTTGAGCCCTCTGGAGGCGTCGTGGGCCAATCGATGAAGGAGGGTGTCCGCATGATGACCCCGATGAAGAGATTACCCCTATCCCCCACTCACGACATCAAGAAAGTGCCGATGAAACTTGGGATTGCAATACCAAGTCCTACAAGCTCAACTCAATTGTCTGAAAAATATAAAACAATTCATCAAACAACAAACTCCAAATACTGGAGGGACATTTTTCATTGGCGCAAAAATACAGACCTATAAGTTTAATCATAGCTGTGTCAAAAAGAATACAAACCAAGTATCGTCTTTTTTATTCTGAAAATACAGCTGTGAAACAAAGACCGTTAAAACCCACTCCACCCTCTCTACAAAAGTGAAAGTTAATTTTGGTATTATGCTAAACAGTGCCCCTGAAATCCCCAAACGTCCTTCCAAGTTGCAATTCTGAACCTGCTGAAAGTTGAAAAGAGTGTTTTATACACAGTCGATGACTTTGAGAAGCAGAGTAGATCTCGTTCACACAGGAGCTCCTTCATCTCGCACATTTACCCATGATGCCTTTTTTTTTTTTTTTTTTTAAAAGAGTGACTAATTCTCAGGAGAGCAGCTGCCAAGGTCAAACCTCCAGCCTGCTCCATCCATTGCCTGCCATGCTTCTACACACACACACACACACACACACAGTCACACACACACACACACATCTCCCAGGTGAGTGTCAGACCCTGCTAGCATGTCATGAGAAGCGACATAAATCAGCTCGGCCTCATATCTCATCAGTCCTTGGTCTAGATTAACAGGTGCAGCCACGCAAGCAGATTCTGCTCTGAGTCTGGGGGGGGACGGGGGGGTGGGGCTAGAAGAGTTTCAAACTAGTGAAAATAGGACAGTGTTTAACACCAGTTACCTGGTGGAGTTTCAACACCGAACAAGAAGAAATAATAGCTTATCTTTAACAGCAGTTTAACAGAACCAGGATCAGTAGTGAAAAGAGGTTTAACTATGCCTGGGAAGGGCGAAGACTGGACTGTGGTGGAGGCCAATAATGGTCCTGACCAGGGTCTGAAATTAGAACCCGCCACCTGCCAAATGTGGGTAAATTGTTGGCAGTGGCGGATGAAATCATCAGGACATCTGCCACTTTGGCAGGCAGGGAAAACGCTAGAGATGGAAATAGAGAACCGTAGTTGTTCACTTTCATGGCATCTCATGCCTCCGTGACCATCAATTATTGATGCTTTCCCACAGTTACGCATGCACAATGACGCATGCACAGTGACGCATGCACCATGACGCATACGCACGCCGTATCATGTTTCAGTTTGTTTGGGACCGGAGACACGGCAAAGAGAAAAAAAAAGCGCCCAAAAGCGTGGCACTACTAAACCTGAGGTGGTGCACCCTGTTTATACCTGATAACGAGACACTGTGAAAAACAAATCTGTGTTGAAATCAGCAGGAGGAGAGTTAGTAACGTTAGCCGTTAGCAGCACAGTCCTGGTTGGATAAATAGCGGAGCTACGAACGTTAACGGAGGTACCATTGAGTTATTATTATTAGTTGTTCATGTTCTGCTCAGTAAAATGACCATTGGGTGAATTACAACGTCATCATGATGTGTTCAAATGTAATCTCGTAAAAGTTTTGGCAAGAAACTTGAATAACTCCAGTTGTTTGAAGGAGATGTTTCCATATCAATATAAAATAGATATTAGAGAGAGAATTATGACCTGTTTAACTTCCTAACAACTTTGCAAGATTTTGTGGCAGTGGCAGGGAGTGAAGAATTTCAGACCATGGACGCGACATACAAATTGGTCAAATAGGATCCAGGGTCTTAACACTAATTATGTAAGTAGTTCCCTCCGATAGGTGGCGCTAAGAGACAGAAACTGACTACAGTTCTTGAAGCAGAAACAATCTTAACCAAATCTCAAAAATTTAATTAAAAAAGCCTGTTAAAGAAGCCAGAAAAAGAATGAAACCCATCTGCTGAGGCACGTTTGGTAGTTAGAACTGGTTGTAGCAGGAGTCTGGGACATGTGTTGGTCCATGTAGATGGTAGGATATTGGCTCAAGAAATCAAGGAGAAGTGCAGGAGTATCAGGTCCATAGCGGGAGGAGTTGTGAGAGTTTGGCATGTAGGAAGCCTCCTGTAGTGAGTATGGAAGCCAAGTACACCGGCCCAGGTGATGCTGCTGAAGGTGCAGATACTGGTGGTAGTGCCAAATATTCAACTTTGAGGGTTGAAGGGGAGAACTGATAAGCAACCCGCCTTCATTTACCACACATTGTATGCCACTTTTTGGAAGGTGGAGGGGGGTTAGGTAGGGTTGCCAGTGATTGCGACTTTTGGACGTGCGCCCGGCCTCTTGGCAGATCTCCAAAGCTACGGCGCTCACTGGGCTGCAATTGAACGAGGTCACATTGGTTCACTTGGGCTGGCGCCTAACAGCTGACGTAGTTCTGGTGCAGATGTGTACCAGAGTAGCAGAGAAACTCCGATCAGCCTGAAGCTGCTGTGGTTTTGGTCGGTGTTCAAAGAGTCTGCTGGTAAAGACAGGAGAGGTGGACTGGAGCACCCAATTTGCTTGTTATCAGGCTATTGAATAGGCGTTATCAACACACATCTGTCCTAAATGTGTAGGCTAGTAGGCCCCTACCAATCTAATAGTAGGTTCAAAAGGGTGTTATCACCTATTTATTATAGTGAGACAATGCTTGTGGAGCCTGGAGCCCAGTAGGTGCAGAAGGCCTGCTAATAGGCATGTGCTTAGAAGTCAACTTTTTTTTCCCCAAAACAGATTATAATGAATTTAGTTCAATGACAGAGCGATATCAAGCTTAGCCATGCATTTTAGACAGAACTGATTGTTTACAACAACACATAAGTGGTCATAGAACAAGATAGCAATCCGAGTCTTTCATTAGTAAGGGTGAACTCACATTTCTCTCATAGCTTTCTCATTTACAATTACAGTCTCATTTTTAGATTTGCAAATGTATACCTTACCCTTAGGTGCAGCCATGGTCAACGTGAATGGTAGCCT
The DNA here is from genome assembly GCA_916701665.1 of Sebastiscus tertius. NCBI lineage: Eukaryota > Metazoa > Chordata > Actinopteri > Perciformes > Sebastidae > Sebastiscus > Sebastiscus tertius. The sequence continues at coordinate 13,189 of CAKAOH010041621.1, forward strand.
AAAGAACAGTGAAAACTGAGATGCCATTTCAGTCCACTTCAACATTGAGCCGAACATTAACACGCATGCAAAACATGGCGTATCGTCTACGCTGACGATACGCCGTATTTTGCATGTATGATACAACTTTTCATATTTAAACAGCTGACAGGTAAATGTTATTTTGCACAACATAGCTAATAAAAGACGTACTTAGTTGTTAGCACATGTCAATAACGTATAGTTAACATGTTGAAACACCTCCCGGTAAGCTAGGTTACATACAGCAACGTTACGTTGCAAAATACAGCATATCGTCTAACGTTACACGTTGGCGATACGGTTTCCTTTTTGTTAGTGGGCGTCACGTGACCCGACTGCTCACTAAAATAAATAGGGGATAACACCCTCTTGAACATACTATTAGATTGGTAGGGCCCTACTGGCCTACTCATTTAGGACAGATGTGTGTTGATAACGCCTATTCAACAACCTGATAACTGTAAAATCGGTTTACTGGAGTCGTATACAACATCAGGTATCAAGTAACCAAAGACTAGCAGCTACTAATAATAGTAGTAGCATTATGATTTGATATTATTTCCCATTTGAACTGTATTCCAGCAGATAAGCACATCACTACTGGAGCGTTCCACTGTGATGTCAGTGTGAATCATTGTGAAGCATCACGTTAACGGTGCTGACACTGACGGACAGAGATGGGCTTCATCTCTCTGTCAGTCACCTGCACCGCCGCGTACAGGGGGGTGGAACAGGCCTTCTTCTGATTGGCTTAGTGTCAACATCACCTGTACCCGCTGCCTGCAGACATGTTTAACCTTATACCACTACGTGCTGTGTTATTGATATGACCCTGACTCTGCCACTGAAAACTGCCAGCTCAAAACACTATAGGAGTATACAGTGATGAGTGGCTGTGGCTCAGGAGGGAGGGCGGGTCATCCACTAATTGGAAGGTTGGCAGTTCGATCCTCAGCTCCTCCAGTCACATGTCAAAGTGTCCTCGGAAGAGATACTGAACCCTAAATTGCTCCCGAAGGCTGTACATTGGAATGAGTATTTAGATGGGCAGTTTGGCACCTTGCATGGGAATGGGAAAACAACAGAATATAGTCCCTATTATCTCAGAAACACAGTACATTTCACATAATGCAACCAATATTTGTTTCACTATTCCTGCCCGGTAAATGCTCATGTCTAACTGCTCCACTTTCAGCCTGGTCTCCTAAAAATGAAACTGAAATGCCAATTATTTTTTCAAGGGAAAGGTATTTCTGAAGGTTTTTAATCAAAATTCGAGGTCTGGGTGGTGGTGGATGGGTCCAACAAACACAGGACTTTCCCCCAGGAGACTTATGTTCGTCTCCCGTGTGAAACCATAGGTCAACTTTGACTTATTACGTAAATGAATTATATTACGTAACAAAAGTACTTATTTTAAGCCTTATTTTTAAGATATTTTCCTAAACATAACCAAGTGTTGTGTTTTTGTTTCAATTCAAAATGTTAGCCACTTGTTTACCGTAATCCTCGAAGAAATATGTTTCCCTTGAAATTGAGAATGCAGTTTATTGGTATAGGTAATTGTATGGCTATTCAAGTCATAAAGCATGAATTAATTAACTGATTAATTAACTTGTAGAGGTGTATAAGGGCTTAGAATACTATTTTGGGTTGATACCGTTTGTTACACAGATTTGGAACTAAATTTAACCATTTTTTTTACCACTGGAGAATTGATAAAAATGATCAATAATCCCTCCAAAATATCACATTAAGACACCAAGACCTTGAGGAACACCATAGAAGAAGCCATGCTGTGATTTGAGGATCAAAAACTTTTGACATTTGGAGATTTTCTGATTGGATGGCGAGCGCTTCGGTTGTGTAAAACTGCAATGTTTCATGAAACTTTATCCTAGAGGTCACCTCAGGTTATTTTTTAAAAAAATGGTCTCACTACAATGGGCTCATTGGATCCACAAGAGTCTCAGCTTTACAGTGATACCCAATTCATGTAATTCCAAGTCTATTTAGGGGCATTTCAGTATCTGTTACGAGCGAGCTCTCTAGCGGAAAAGAACATAAAACCAGATGGACTTTGTAAATCTAAGTGCCAAACAATTTATCTTTATTTTACAAATGACTAAAAATAAAATAGACAAGCTACAAAGGAAGAGAGCCTCAAATCAAATCAATAAATATAACCAAAGGGACTCCTCAGAGCTTTTCCAAATCTAAACTCTAACTAAAAGAAACAATTTACCTATCCAAAAAACCATTAAAACAGCATCCCTTCTCTTAGTGTCTTAGTGTGTATCTATAGTATGTGTGCTTTCACTAATCAGAGATATACCTGGCCCAGGCCCCAGGGAGTTTTTACCACACAACAGAGGTCTGAACCATCAGACACAATCAAACGGAGAAGCACAGCGTCATGCTGTTCACATTGAATCACAGCCACCTCCACTGACAAGCTGCATGGCCGAGTAGAACTCGTCCCCCGAATTGCTCTCCCCCGAGATTGGAGAGCTGGACCAGGTGTCTCTTCAATCAGCATCTTGTGGATGCCAGCCCGCAGTCTTCGGCCGTAACAACATCAGTTTGTTGTATTAAAGGTCCCATATCGTGCTAATTTTCAGGTTCATACTTGTATTTTGTGTTTCTACTAGAACATGTTTACATGCTTTAATGTTTAAATAACCCTTTATTTTTCTCATACTGTCTGCTTGGATATAGCTGTATTTACCCTCTGACTGAAAAACTCTGTTTTAGTACATTTCAATGGAATTGCAACAGAATTGTGTTGCTAGGCAATAGCTTAGGTCCATGTTTACTTCTTGTCAGCTGATGTCATTCACATAGCAGGTTTCATTGCTTTATAAATACTGTTAAACTATCAAAACACTCAATATACGGAGAAATACACACACGTATTCAGAAATTGTGCGTTTGAAACAAGCCGTTTGTGATGTCACAAATATACTGGTGTACACGGTTTTAAACGTAGATGTACTAAATATGTCCCAGTTTCAGTGTATGTGAATGACATCAGCTGACAGGATGTAAACATGGACCCAAGCTGTTGCTTAGCAACGCAATTCCGCTGCAGACGGAGCATGAATACAGGTATATTCAGACAGACAGTATGAGAAAAAATAATGTGTTTTTTGAACATTAAAGCA
>CAKAOH010041621.1:16393-82060 GCA_916701665.1 Sebastiscus tertius
AAATCAAAACACTCAATATACAGAGAAATACACACACGTATTCAGAAATTGTGCGTTTGAAGCAAGCCGTTTGTGATGTCACAAATATACAATATTTAGACCATTACACAGTTTTAAACGTAAATGTACTAAATATGTCCCAATTTCAGTGTATGTGAATGACATCAGCTGACAGGATGTAAACATGGACCCAAGCTGTTGCTTAGCAACGCAATTCCGCTGCCATTCCGTTGAAATGCGCTAAAACGGAGCGTTTCAGACGGAGCATGAATACAGGTATATTCAGACAGACAGTATGAGAAAAAATAATGTGTTTTTTGAACATTAAAGCATGTAAATATGTTCTAGTAGAAACACAAAATACAAGTATGAACCTGAAAATGAGCAAGATATGGGACCTTTAAATGATTTAAATGACTGAAACACTCATGGCATCCATGTACCAGCTGCTTTCCCATTCTCAGCTTCCTGTGACCAGACGCTGCTAGCAGTCACATGCCTCCTCTTCACCTCCCACAGACCACTTTCTAAAGGTGGCCGTCATCCAGACGGCGTATACGAGCCGTGCCCAGACACACACGTCGTCGCAGCTCTGCTCATTAACAAAGCCCAAGGCCCACCCCCGGGGGCTCCGGGGCGCCATGTTCATCTGGGGTGCAGCAACACAGCAGCCATCTGGAGTGGGGAGCTCCCTGCACTACTGCACCCACTGATCCCCTCTGTCAGACTGGGAGAAACTAAACAAATGGTGAATTTTTAATTTTTCCAATTTCATACGCAGCTGTTTTGGAAGTCACTTCGGAGGAAAGTTGGGGGCTGATGTTTGTTTGCGAGTTGCTGAGGCGGCAGGATGGGCCGTCACCGTCAGCAGTTTGTGGATTGCCGATCTTTTGTGGAGTGCGAGGATAAAGCATAAATAGATTTTAAAACAAAGTTAAAGGAAATTGCTCTTACCATCTTCTCACATTTGCAGAGCTGTGGATTTATTGAATGGCTATAAGCATATAAGAAGCTTAGCGAGGCACATGCTTAATAATGTTGGACTCCTAATTTGACTTTTATCGTTGTTTTTCTCCAACACATCCAGAGTGTCCGTATGGAAATACACACTGCAGGCTGCAAACTGAGTTTTCAAAGTTAGAAATCTCAGCTCAGTTATTGAGACGCAGGTATTGATCAACAGCTCCTTCAGTTATGCAGAATGTATATTGTGATATTGAACTGCCTGACTGAATCAAAAATGAGATCACACAGTGAGTGGCCCGGTGCAATCTCACTAATGTAACTGTGAAATAATAGCAATCACTTCCAACTTTGAGAAGTCCAAATAAATGAAAACACATCTCTAGTCCAGTACATCACGCTTTATTCACCAACTGCTTTCATCTCCATCGCCGGGATGTCTAAGTTTGTTTCTTTATACACAGTCAGCCCAGTCGTCAGGAAAACATGTTGCCATTGGACGTTTAAAGGTCCCATATTATGCTCATTATCAGGTTCATACTTGTATTTTGTGTTCCTACTAGAACATGTTTACATGCTTTAATGTTAAAAAAAGCTTTATTTTCCTCAAATTGTCTGCCCGAATAGACCTGTATTTACCCTCTGCCTGAAACGCTCCATTTTAGCTCATTTCAACGGAATTGCAACGGAACTGCGTTGCTAGGCAACAGTTTGGGTCCATTTTTACTTCCTATCAGCTGATGTCATTCACATCCACTGCAACCGGAAATAAACTGGGACACATTAAGAATGTTACGCTTAAAACCGTGTAATGGTCTAAATATTGTATATTTGTGACATCACAAATGGACAGAAATCCTGAAGGAAATCCACAATACCCACATTTATTGGAACTATGACAGGTTGAAATAAAGCGGAATTACCTTTTAAAGGACTGGCGTGTAACAATTAGGGGGATCTATTGGCAGAAATGGAATATAATATTAATAAGTATGATTTCTTTAGTGTATTATCACCTGGAGATAAGAATGGTTGTGTTTTCGTTAGCTTAGAATGAGCCGTTTATATCTACATAGGGAGCGGGTCCTCTTCATGGAACGGACAAACCAAACACTGTTACCTTTTCCTGCTTACGCCGGAGTTGATAACGTTACTCGCTGCCGTCGCCACCGCTCTCTCTCTTGCCTCACTACTCACTTCCCACTCCGAGGCTTCAGTTGGCTGCAATCTGCAACCTCAACGCTAGATGCCGCCAGAATCCTACACACTGCTCCTTTAAGCGCCAACTGTAGAGGTCAAACATGCATCCCTCCTAAGGAGCAGCTTCTCTTAGTCGCCCCATTTCTTTGACAAAGATACCCACTCAGTATCTACATATATTCTCGGGAAGAGGCTGGGGGATCCATTTACATGAAATGAGCTCTAACTGTATAGTACTGTTATGCTCCACTGTTCTTTATTTTCCGCATGGCCATGCTAACACATAAATCACCCTGAGTTGTGTTTGAAACATAGCAATCGTAACAGAACCGCCACATGGAACTTTTTTCCACCCTTTTTTCCTGTTTAGACAAATTGGTGATTGCTCTCTTAACAGCATTAATCATGCATTAATGTCATTTCCTCTTAGTACCATCAGGTGCCTCAGGACTGAACCCCTCTTCTATGTTAAACCGCATCCATAATCAAGGACTCATGAATACGCATAGGGCCTTCTGATTATACCTCTGAAGATGTAAACAAGTATAATTAACGCTGTGATTATCAACTTTAGAGGAATTAATTACTTTTGATGTGTGAACATCTCAAGGAGCTCCCCTCAGTTTAAGAGCTTGTTAAGAAACTCAATGAAGCTGCATCCTGCGTGTCACGACCAGACAGGCACCGGTCCATGCACGGCTCCCTGTTTAGTGTGGATAACGTGATTAAAATGACGCCTTGCTGGCACAAAACAAAACAATGGTTACTGGAAACAGTCATTAATTATTGAAGTGATGGTTTGCCAATAATGGCTTCCATTAGAACTCAGATCAGTCAGTCACGATTATGGATCAATAATAAACTGGTTGTCTGTGGGAAGCCCTGATTCATACAGATGCAACACTTTAACCAGATTTAACACAAGTCTGAATGACTGTATTTAGCTATCTTTTGTTGTTTTAGGGTGCTTTCACAAGCCACAGTCCGTTTGGCTCGTCTGAATCAGAGCGAAATTGATACTTTTGGTTAATTTCCCATTTAGTTTGGTTCAGTTTGCACAAATTAAAGCGAAACAAATAAAAAAATGATTTGCTGAGGTGCGTATACGAAGGAGGGGAAGTCTTTCTTGACTGAATTAAAAACAAAAATCTGGTCCTCTCTATGCTCCATGGTGGAGAGGAGGTCGTGTTGCTCTGGCTCTATCTATTTGGCGCGGAGATGTGGTCGTGTGGCTCTAGCTCTATCTATTTGGCGCGGAGATGTGGTCGTGTTGCTCTGGCTCTATCTATTCGGCGTGGAGAGGAAGTTGTGTTACTCTGGCTCTACCTATCTTGCATGGAGAGGAGGTCGTGTTGCTCTGGCTCTACCTGTTTGACGTTGAGAGGAAGTTGTGTTGCTCTGGCTCTATCTATTTGGCGCGAAGATGTGGTCATGTCGTTCTGGCTCTATCTATTCGGTGTGGAGAGGAGGTTGTGTTACTCTGGCTCTATCTATCTTGCATGGAGAGGAGGTCGTGTTGCTCTGGCTCTATCTATTCGGCGTGGAGAGGAGCTTGTGTTACTCTGGCTCTATCTATCTTGCATGGAGAGGAGGTCATGTTGTACTGGCTCTACCTGTTTGGTGTTGAGAGGAAGTTGTGTTGCTCTGGCTCTACCTGTTTGGTGTCGAGAGGAGGTCTCAAAAGGCTCCAAGAAGCTTCATTTCCAACATGTTCTCCCCTCTGCCTGATCTAAGTTTCATATGTCACCTTCTTCACTACTCTAGAGATTGCAGCTCTGTGTTGAGGGCACTATTGGGTGCTATAGCAAAATCAGGGAATGTATCTTAAAGGTTACATATTATGTAAAATGGCTTTTCAACATGAATGTGTCCCTGGTGGTTATAGAGAACCACACAATGTAAGAAAAGGCCATCTACTTTCTTTTATTGCTGCTCAGAAATAGATGATTTATTTCTGATGAGACAAAGAAAAATCTATTTGGAGATTACTCAACCACCACCACCCCCCTTAGGAGAAATAAGGAGCAAAAGAATAAATCAATCAAAGACAGATTATCTTGTCCACTTTAAGAATAACAGTAGAAACACAAGAGTTTTCTACCTAAAGGTTTAATATGCAGCACTTGTTTAAAAAACTATGTGTAGACTGATACAGAATTAATCATCACTTCTGACCAACTAGCAGTGTGAACCTGATGTTCAACGACTGTGATGGATGGGTTAGGGTTAGGGGTTAGGGTTAGGGGTTAGGGTTAGTGGTTAGGGGTCAGGAGTTAGGGGTCAGGAGGTTATGGGTTAGGAGTTAGGGGTTAGGGTTAGGGTTAGGGGTTAGGAGTTAGGGTTATGGTCAGGTCTACAAATAGAAAAACTTTGTCCAACTAGTTGCACATTTTGTCTGACTAGCATGCCATTTTGTAAGATAAACTTGGAAAAAAGTACAAAACAAGATACAGTAAGGTTAGGTAAGAGAAAACAAGGTAACACTTTATAATAACCATCATTTATAAATGGCAAATTGATAGTTAATTAAACATAGTCAATAGTTATTTTGTTAACAAACTAAAACATATATAATTAATAATGTTTAGTAATTATTAGGAATTATACAATTTGTGTTATTAGTTTTTTGTAATATGAAATAATTAGTTTATAAGTTATATATTGTTTCATATCTGATAAGAGATGATAAAAATCACATTCTGATTACATTAGTAAACTATTTATTAAACGTTTATTGTTGCACAACATAACATAAATGCATAACATTTGATATACTATATTAAGTATTTGTTAATGATTACCAAACAATGCGTAAACCTTTCAGAAAAAGTTTGTAAAACTGCTATCTATGACAGAAACCAATTATTATTATGCTCTAAAAACTATTTAATAACTATTTAACAATAATCTTCAGTTGTAACTTTATAATAGCCATCAAAATCATGCTTTTATTCAGTTTACAAACCAGTTATTAACCATTAACAAAGTGTGACAAATATCTATAATGTTTAAAGCTGCTTAATTAACAATTTATTAAAAGTTGACACATAATTTCATAATCATTAATAAAAACTTGATTTATAAAGTGGGCAACACCAAACTGTTAAAATAATAATAACGTACAGCAACATTATTCATTATCATTTCATTGTTTACTGTTGGCAGTAAAATAAGTATTAACTCGCTTTAATTATCATTTTACTTTTTTTCCAGGATGGTTATTTTAAAGTTTTACCAAAAATGAGAAGATTGAAAGAAGCCAGTGTCACTGTCTAAGGTTAGGAGGTTGCAGTGTGGTTAAATCCAAAGAAAAGTCAGTAAACAGGCTGGCTGGCTGGTGCATTTGTCAAATGTTTGCGCATGCTGTCCAGAAGAAACACAGTCCAGTCTGAGGGCAGTAATGCTCATGGTCTGCATCTGACCAGTGGGTTGAGAGCTCACTGACACACTCAGTACATCACGGTCAAAATGTAAACGCAGACCATGAGCAGACATTCACCATGATGTCGATATAAAATGCTCTCATAGCTTCATGTTGGTAGAGTTCAGTTCTAGTTTCTCTGAGCAATAAATCTCTCCAACAGTACACCAGCCACAGGGAGAGAGCCATTCTCCAGAAAACACCTCCCTCACTTAAGGACAAAGTGAAGTTGAAACTCTGGAGGCGTGCACCACCGAGGATAAACTTACTTCTTTACAGTTTTGAGGTGTTCAATCACTCGAACGCGAGGACCTCGTTCCAGGCAAACAAAGCTGATTTGGTGGCGAACCTCGAGTGGCTCCTTGAAGGTTACTGCTAATTGGGACTATTTATCAACACACTCCAGCCAATAGTGACAAGTACATGCTCTTTTCCCTGTTTCTCATTACCGCTATCTGTAATGAGGAGAGAATGTATCTTTGAATTTACATACAAGGGCAGTCTGGGGAAAGAGTAAACTGGGAGTTTGGGGTAATTTGCCGTTCTTTGTAGGATTTGTATCCACGCAGGACGAAGGTGGATGGAGGTGATAGTGAGTCCTGCCAAACAAATTGCTGCTGTCAAAAGGCCAATCCTTCTGGAGACCCAGAAAATAAGGTGTTTGGTTCCAAGGCTCAAAATGTTCACAGCTCGGTCATCAATATAAATTACACTTGTTAATATCCCCACCCAAGAGTGCTATTTACAATAATTGCATTTGTGGTTCAAATATTTGGATGCCCTGTGATCAAAATCATGAATGGATACACATTATTGAAGAAATACTCATGAATAATAACTTCTGTGATACCGTGTTTTGTGATATGTGATCGGCCGTGAACTCATTCAGACGAAAGAAAAAAAGCCAATCACATTACGTCCTCTGCCGTGTTTCTCTTGACTTTTGAAAAGTTCCATTATGAAATAAAAATGTTATGGAGAAAACATGACATTGTGAAATAAAAAAATAAAAACTGCTGCAGTGAAATAAAAGTAACCTGCAATAAACTCCGTTATTGTGAAAAGCAGGATAATACGACCTGGAAAAAATTGTGAAAGAAACTGAGTTTATTCTGAAGAAAGAACTACACGGACTTGATGGAGGAAACTGACTCTTTAGAGGAGGAGGAGGTCACTTTTATTATCCTAAAGTTATGACTTTATTCTCGTAATATTACAACTTTTTTACTCGTAAAGTTATGACCAACTAAAGTTCTGACTTTGTTGGGTTGGGTTGGTTAGGTTTAGGCATGAAGAGTGACATTGGTTAGGGTTAGGGTAGGAATATCAGCCAATCAGAGGTAGAGTAGGCAGGTCATCGGGTTTCGGAATAATGGGCCATTGAACAATGGCATGGCACCGGTGGAAGTTCTGATCTGAGGGAACATTTAAACGTTATTAGTAACTGAACCTGACAGTCAAATGTGAAGTCTTTGTAAGCTAATTCATAAGCAAATATTCCAGGTATTTGAATGTCGGACATCACATAATGACACAGCAGCAGCTTGAATACGCTGAACATTTTATTTAAATCACTTTGAGACACGGCACAGAACGGCATACTGAAAGCGTGTGAAGGCCTGTCGTCGATACCATTCAAATGGGATAACGTGGTGACCTTGTGTTACTTTACAATAACAGAGACCGAGGTTGTGATATAGGAGGCGGATTTGTGCCGGAAACAGACATTCTTATCTGGTAATTACGGCGACAATGCTGTCACATTTCATTCCATTTGCTACCTGCTATCGGAGCCGAAACAAATAAAGGCTGGATGCGGTCTTGAATCCCAATGTGGCATACAGTATATGTGCACTCCACAGTATCCATACAGAAACTGTCAGAAGATGAGCAGGTGTGTGCGTGTGTGTGTGTGGGCATATCTTGGCGCAGGAGTATTCTAGCTCTTTCTTTGCTGAGAGATTACCGGTGCCAGGATGATTTAATCAACTACATTAACGAAACTAATTAAAATTTCTGCGCCCATTTTGGTGAAAAGGCCTTCACAATAGAATTACCTTGAGACGCCGTTTGGGCCATTGGTATGCAGGAACCGTGCTGCTTCTCAGCGACAAGTCTTATCTTCGGCAGTCGTCCACAGGTGTTCTCTGTCACAGGAGTGTGATCAAAATGCTGTGCAGGGACTGGGCTGCAGCCCAAACGCTGTTTACCCACCCGATTACAGGCAGGTTGCTGCGGCGTCCCTGGAAGTAAAAGCATCGCCACATGCATCTTCACTCTTAATAATGGTAATAGTAACCAGCAGCTACAACCTGCAAACAAGCTATTTCCATTTTAAAAGCTTTAAGAGCCCTGTAGTGAAACAATGATCTACTTTGACAAAGACACGGCCAACCTAGACATTTACATGTGTATTAAATCCTCTGTGTGTGTAGCTATATACAGAGACCTGTGCTGAACATACTGAGGCTCTGCTAGTGGTCCCCGGAGGCTGCAGATGTCATGATATCCTACAGCATGAAAGAGAATAACATTCAGGTCATTTAGGTATTCTGAGAGCAACCTGATCTCATGGGAAGGCATATAAATAGCCATTTTAGGGACAGTACGCGTGTCATGATAACATTCATAACCACGTCGTTACCACATTATCGTGATTATGTTTAGGCAACAAAACTACAGTAACAGCCGCAGTTATGTTTAGGCAACATAGCTACTTAGTTGGGTTTAGGAAAAACATCATCATAAACTACATAAACAAGTACGGAAAACACGTAACAAACATCACTAACGTAATTTCAAAATAACTCAAAAACACTTGGAGACACAAACACCGGCCTCGTGGTTGAAAGTCCTGTGTTTGGTTAACCCGTCCACCTCCACCGTAAGCAGTCGTTCTCACTTTTTGTTACACGGCTGTGGTGAATACTCGATTCTGATTGGTCAATCACGGCGTTCTGCGGTCTGTAATTTCTGTGTAGCAGACCGTTGCTATGTATAGCAGACCGTTGCTATGTATAGCAGACCGTCGCTATGTATAACAGACCATTGCTATGGGCGCAGCTCTGATCTCGGACTCTGGCGAACCGTTTTTGTGTCAAAATATTGATGTCTTCAGTAGGTAGCCGTGTAATATGTGGGATAATGTACAGCTTGCGGGTTATTGTTGTGAAGAATCCCCTTCAGGGCGATGACAGACCTGACCTTTCACAACAATGACCGGCTCGCTGTACATTATCCCTTTCATATACTAGGTCACTAGCTCTGAGCGTGGCATATTCACACGGATGCGTTTACATTGGAGTCAGTACAGATAACATGAAATGACAACACCAAAAGCAAGAATGGCGACGTGATTGCAGGCGAAATGACTCATGAATTGGCGGGTCATTCCAATGCCATTTGGTGAGACCAGGCTGCTTAGAGCCTAGTCAGGCTGAACGTGTAGATATTGTCCTGAGATTGTCCCTAAAGCAAAGGGAAAATAGAAAGGAGTTCACAGAAGGTTTCATTGTACAGTAGAGAAGTGATGGTGGTCAGTAGGTCACTGAAAACATTAGGTTTCAAGCCAGAGGACCAGAGGACATGAATACCTTGATCTATCACCAACATGCACTTGTAATTTGTTTTCTTGAGACCAAACTGTTAGACAGACTGACCAACCAAGACATAAAGGGTAATTTCTGTAATGTCTTCCACACCAGTAACTCTGACTGATTAGGGTGGAGCCATAATAGGAATTATGTGAGATAACACAACTGTTCATACCTATAAGGAATAATAATGGTGTATGTTTTCCCGCTGTAACATTTGCAAAAACAAGGTAAGGGACATGCCAATCAAGCTTGGCCAGTACACACTAAATAACATATTAACTCTAACCCTAACCCTAACTCATGACAACTGTGCAAACTTCATCTAGGTAGCTTGTTATATGCGAGATAATCTTCAAAGTTATTTTCCACATTTGTAAAACAAAACAGAAGAGACACTGAACCCAGAGCAGAATGGGCAAAAAGTATGAAAATCAAACCCCAAGTTTTGGTAGAATTATCCTTTAATGAGATCAGTGTTATGTTAATGTGTCGTCGTCTCAAAGATCACTACGTAGCTGAGTCTATGAAGATGTTATTATCTCGAGCACAGAACTGAGAAACGCTGACGGACTGTTTTTTTTTAGAGATTTGCATCACAATTTTCTAATTCCTCAAAGCATTTTTGCATATCCAGTGCAGATGTGAGCGGAGTCATTTCCTCCACCTCTCGACGTGTCGCAGCCACCTGCTGACGGAGCACCGGCGGGGAAGTGTGTGTGTGTGTGTACAATTTACAGCAATCCTATCTGTAAATGAGTTGCTATTTCAGCATCGCCGGCCTCTTTGGCAGATTGACGTGGATTTTCTCTCGCTGTCTCTGCACTGCTGAGTCTGACTTGACAGAGGAAATCCGCTTTTTGGGGACAGTCACTTGTGAGTGAGACTGAAATGCAATGTCACTATCTCAGCGTTCACATTTCACATCCGTTTTACTTCAAAGGAAATTTCACCATTTTTACAACTCAAGTTGTTTTAGTTTTAGTTGGTCAAAACTTTCTCAGTCACAACATTTTAGTGATTGTATTGTTCAGATACAGAGATGTCTGTGGAACATGAATCCATTCAGAGAATATTAGCACCACTGTGTGTGATCAGAAATAGACTATCTGCTTTAATTTCGTTACCCCAAATTTAGTTGAGTTCAAACCAGTTGTCAAATGCTGGTTTCCCCAGGAAAAAATGTTGGCATTTAATGTTTTTGCATTCGGTCAGAGCAAGAGGTGGATGGGTCCAACAAACACAGGGCTTTCATCCAGGAGACCGCTGTTTGTGTCCCGTGTTCACGACCTTCAGTTTCATCTTCAATGTACAAACGTAGTAGTTTTAAACCCAACCATGTGGTTCTTTCCTAAACCGAACTATAATGGGTTTGTTGCGTTGAGTTTTTATGTTGTTACATTATTATTTGAACACAAACCATGACCTTCTCTCTAATCTCAACAAAGTAGTTTTCTTGCCTAAGCCTAACCAATCGTTTCACAACGTAAAGCACGTGGCATAGCATTCCTGCAAGCGTGATACGAGGCTGATATGAAACATATTCATGACAAGTATTTTTGGTTCCATTTGCGTTGTCATTCAACGTATCCGTGGTTTGCAGAAGCATCCAATGTAGACATGTTTTTCTGGCGACTAGGTTGGGTTTCCCACCTAAATATTTGAAAATATTTGAAGCACATTAAGCCATCTTTATGTAAAGTAAAGCATTACCCAGAGGACAATGGTATACCCATTACTAATCACGCCTGCGTGTTTCTGATTGGCTCAGTTGTTTTTCCATTTCAGCATCAGGACCTATTTCAATCATTTAAAAAAAAAAAATGATGGGGGGCATGTAGGCAGCCAGTCTCCGTATGATCAAAGCATCGAGTTACATAATTCCAGGAGTAACTTCCTCCTTCTTCCTCCTCCTGTTAATGCTGTAATTTCATTAGACATTCATTGTCGAGGTGTCAGTGTAATTTAGTTCAACTTTGGCTGCAAATTCTGGTGTTAAATTAGAGCAGTGCGTGCTGCAACTAACCTGAGAAACCATCTGAAAAGCCGCTTTTGGCAGGTGATTGGATGAACCATCAGTCAATCAAACTCTTGCCGAAGCGTCGTGAGAAGAGAGGAAACAACTCCAGTTCTGATAGAACTGACGCTGTTGCAGCATCTACGCTAACCTCTTCAGGAGCCGCCATTGTTGTTTAGAACAAACAGTCAACATTCTGTGTCGCGTCTCAAATGTAAAAGAAGCTTATAGAAATAAAGTTGAAGCCTGACAAGATTTTCGTGTGAAATGATAACAATATTTAGTGTGAGTTCTTGGGTTGTTTCCCAATAAAAAATCAGGTCTGGGGTTGTTTTCAGGTCATTGTGTTGCGTAAAGTTTTGGCCATGGGTTGGGTTCAAGTTCCATTCTTTTAAATACTATCTATTAGGAACTCTCTCTCTCTGACTTTGCCAATTGCCTGCACTTATGCATCTTATATGCAATGCCCAGTGGCAAGAGCGAAACAGACTGTAACCAATGTGTTGCATTAGCATACCGTCAGTAATGAATGAAATAAAGCAAATAAATATGGGTGTATGTCCAGGCATGGGTTGGGAACTGAAGTTTGAAAGGACTAGTTGGATCCAGCCAGGTTCAGGTCTCAGTCTTAAGCCAATCAATCAATCAATCGTATTTATATATAACATTTCATACATGTTGTTTGTTTTTTATAACCCCTGTCCAATGCAGAATTAGGGTTATAACGTGTCTTTGTTCATAAACTGTACAGTATGTTAACCATAATGTTGCTGTGCAGAACATATTTGCCTTTCTTCTCTAAAATCAGTGGATTAGATGATACAGTTAAACTGTGGAGTTGTTTCAAACTGATGGCTCCTGGGGTTGATGAAGAAGTCTGTTTTAAAGTTGTGTCTGGCGTCTGAAGAGATCTCGGTAATGCAGTTGTTGAGTTAAATGTCATCATAACCATTAGAAACGATGGCTAAAACTACAAACACTATAGTGAGAAATGAATTTCACTTTAATGAAGACTTCCCTCATCGTTTCAGATGTTTCACCACAGGATGCTTTTCTCCGAATTGTGCAGTGATTCATGCTTTCTCAGACAATAGATATAATACCAATCAAACCCTGGAAACTGCTTTTGGGCATTTTCACTTAAATGTTTTTTTTTTTTGGCTCCGTCTTGAGTTGAGTTTGAAGTGTGAGAAGAATGACTGTTATTTTCTAAAACACCCTTTGGTTATTCCATTTGTCAGGCGTTCAGCTGCATGCTGGAAAATGCTGTTGAGCTCCGTTTGATCCGGCAGCCAGCTGGTAGACACTGACAAAGGCCTGATGGAGCTGATTACCTTCAAACTAGCATGTCAAGCCAGACCCTCCAAATCACAGAAATTATATTTCATGGCGGGCTACGTCAGAATTAGCTGAAGATTTGTTTCCTTCAGCTCAGCTGTGTATCTTTAAAGTTGACAGATTAGCGGCTTTTTTTCTTCAATCAAATGGCTCCTGGAGGCCCTTGGAGTTTTTATCTCTGATAAAGGTATAATATGCTTCTGGCTGACTATGTTGAGATAGAAAATAAAAGAGAAAAACAGTTTAATAGGCTATTTTTCATTGCTTTCTTGATGTGTCCTTGTAAAGAGACTATTAAGTTGTCTTCAGAGACAAATTACAATACTGATAAACTGAGCATGTTTGTTGATCCGACTGATCTCACCGAGCCATAAAGGAAGCCAGAAGGCATACAGTTTCTCTGTAATAGCCAAACAAGCGTCAGATAACATCACACACCACCATTAAGGTGAGACGGATCCATCATAGGGTGCATTGTGTGCCACATTAGCACGCCATCTTGCCTTGATTTCCTCCCTTCAGTGAGCCCACTATAGTGATGGTCTTTGGGAAAAAAGCCAAGAAACGAACTGAAGGTGAAGTTGAACATTTCTCAACAAAAATGTCGCTGTAACAAAATGTGGACGCCTGAAACAGTGAACAGTATTTTAAAAGAAATGACTGAAAGAGTCAGAAAAGTTAAACCCGACTTCATTTTCCAGAGAAACTTTATGATAATTAACTTGAGCTGATGTTTCACCATTACTAGTTAATAAAAAGAGGTTCTTTCATACCTTGCTGGAAGTGGTGAAAAATGAATGACCAAAAGAGATGTCTATGAGGATTATCTGGAAGAGTATTACCACATTGCTTCATTGAAACTGATACAGTCTAATCATATTATCTAATGTATTTATTAAAGGGACAGTGTGTAGGATTCGGTGGCATCTAGTGGTGTGGTTGCAGATTGCAACCAACTGAGTACCCCACGGCTACCACTGTTTTAAACATAAACATTCTAAATGTGTTCCAGTTTATTTCCTGTTGCAGTGTATGTGAATGTCATCAGCTGACAGGAAGTAAACATGGACCCAAACTGTTGCCAGGCAACGCAATTCCATTGAAAAGCACTAAAACGGAGCGTTTCAAACAGACAGGCATATTCAGGCAGACAGAATGAGGAAAATAATGTGTTTATCACAAAATAAAAAATATGAACCTGAAAATGAGCACGATATGGGACCTTTAAGGGTCCAGTGTCTCACACTTGCACATGTGGACAAAAGGGTATACCATTGACGTACCTCCTGTATCTAGAGAAAACAGCTCTCTGATAAACACATCTCAGCTGAGTAGATATAGTGTAGTGGCCCACTCTGTTATTGTCACATGTGGTTACGCTGATGCGTCTCATGAAACCACTCCAAGAGCTGTCAACATGTCACCACTTCAGGGCCAGGAAAAGAACGGTGGGTTACTGTATACACGCTGCCGTTGATGTACCTATGATATCTCAGTGATCACTGTCACTGCAGGGTGATGTGCACAGAACACGTTGCAGAGAAACCAAGAGATGGGAAGCTGCAGAAAATGGAAACAAAAGGAGGGAAAACAGTTGAGCTTTCACATGAACACAAGATGTACAGTAAGACCGCATGTATTACATTATTTATGCAATCAGTGGAATGTCCATCTGTAGGCTAATTTGTAATTCAGCATGTATAGAACCCATCGATGGTGACGGAGCCCCGAGGCAGCCGGCCATGTGAGGGCATCAGATTGCTGGATTACTTGTGACATTTTGGGGCTATTGTTTTCACAGCTCATAAGGTACCTAAATCAAGTTTCGACATTTCACACCTGTAGCTGAAGTGAAACGCACGCCCCTCGCTACGATGTGTTTGTGAGTACAAGTCCCAGAGGAGTGCAGTGTGCACTGAAGCGAATAAAAGACAGAGAGAGCGAGAGATTAAATAACAAATATAAAGTCCTCCAGTGGATTTTTCTTAAGACACTGGATCAGGGAGGAATGATAATGTGTTGAGAAACTGTTTTATGTGCTGCTGATTCAGAGGTCAGAGCTAAGTTAGTGGAGAGAGAGAAGTGCTGCATAGTTATCCAAATTACACACCATGAAATGTATTTGGACAGTGGGAGTCTGCTTGAATAGGCTGAAAGTATTTATTGGTAACTCAGCGTGATATCTCCAGGCCAGTATTGATATTTGTATCCTAATATTTGCATATAATTATACCCCCGTAGATGTCCTTCCGTTCGTTCGCATGTCACACTTTCGTTTACGGAGCAGAACTCGGAAACTATAGTTAGGAACTTCAAATTTGATGGTTGACAGTGTGGTCTAGTTGTTCCTTTTGGGGGTTAGAAGTCCAGGATGTCCAAATTTTTCGAAATGTTGGCCAAAAAATTAGATTTTTTTTTTGCCAACTTGAATTTTGTCTCCGGAGTAAAATTCGTTCCATTAGTTCCAAAAGGGCAAAACCTTATATTTTGTGTTGTATTTTCCTTACATCCATCATGAAGGAATAGTTCAACATGGGTTCAAGCATGGGGAAAACAGCTAGCCTGACTGGACACATCGCATTTCCTAAAATGTCTTCACAATAAAGGTGGTATAAGCTTTTAATGTGAAGCGACAGCAGCAGGAAGTGATGGGTTTCCATCAGCAGGAACGTAACACAGCCCAGATACAGCTGGAAGCAATCAGTAGAGAGTAAAGTCAGGCTGATATCTGGAAGTACAAACAAACGTAGCAGTGAAACTAAACTCCAAACTACACTGACTCAGTTAGAAGCTTTGCTCCCAATTACTGCATATCAGTGTTTTCAGTTTCTGTTTTAATTAGTGCTTTTTTTAAAAGACCAATGTATTGGGGTACTAGGGGAAACCGGTCAAAAGCACAGAAACAGCAGCCTATGTAGTATTAATAGCAATGAAATAAAATAAATATATCAAATATTTGCCATGGGTCCTAATTTAGAGTATGACACACTATCAAGGTAGTAGGGGCACGCTGTCAAACAATATGCAAATTAACTCTAACTTTCCTAAGATAATAATAACCAGTTTTATTCTTGCATTTCCTGCTTTGTGTATAAAAAGTGAAACAATATTTTTCCAACCTAAAACAATTCTATTATACTATTTTGAGTGATTGTGACTAAAGATTTGTACATCTTTATATGTGCTTGAGTCAATTTTCTTATACCCCCTTTACACCAATGACCAGGGTTGAACCAGGGTTATCTGGTCTGAAGTCAGATGTATTGCTGAGTTTGTGCTGAAAAAAAGGATAATATGCATAAACAAAGACAAAAAGGAATGAATAGAAAGTTGGTACAAATAAACCAAGATAAACCGGAACTCTATTTTCCATCTCCGCTTCATCATATTCTTTCAGATTGTGCCTGCGCATGGTTTTAAAATGTCTCTGAAATGCCTGTAGACCAATATGCAGATGATTCATTGTTTTACTTTCTAAGAGTAGAGTTATCATTCCCATTATGCCATATGGCAGAAGACAAAGAGCTCTGTGGAACAGGTTAAACTAAACCACAGTGATTGTTTTTGTGGCAGTATAGGCGAGATATCGGAGTGAGGATTACGAATGTCTTCAAAAACATGTAAAGGTTTGTTAAATGACCTGTCACCGGCTTTAATCCAGCCCTGATGAAAACAGAGGCTTTAATCATCAATGTAAAAGGGATGATTAAATGAGCCACACTGACGGGAGCTAACTGAAACCAGGAGTAATGAACCGGATCCCATTTATAATGAAGGTCTAATATATCAGTCAAAACCTACTTTAAAAGATAAACTAAGTAAAGCTGGTCCTAAAGGTTATTTCACTCTGAAATGACGCTTCATGTTCCACCACATCATGCAGCCTCCATGTATTTATTTAATTAGCAACATCATTGAATCTTGTTTTGGCACAGTCACCACTATGTTGCTGGAGAAATATTCTCAGACGAGTCATATCACTTGTAATTACTAAGAAGAGGATCTCGGTTTCACTTAGAAACAGCTCACTTTGTTATGAGGTTTTGTGAGTGCGTACTGTAAAGTACGGGATCAGATCACATTCACATTCCTCCCACCTCGATGATTTGCAAGTCAAATCAATCTGAGAAGCATGCATGTAGCTAGAACAGTGCATCAAGTCATTATCGTGGTGTCAACCGTGGCTGTGTGCAGGCAGATTTACCAAGGAACACATGATCTAATTGCTTAAAATACATTTAGAGCACAGAAAAAGAAACTTAGAGACTGAAATGTCAAACTCAAAATGCTCCTGAATGAATTGGATTTCAAATTCCCTGATTCATTGGACACCGATAAGAAAACCACTTAATTTACATTTTTTGCATTGTTTATTGTTTATTTATTTTGTACAATTTAAGACTAAACAACATAGCAAAAAAATAAATGAAACTTGAACATTGTGAGTGGGAAAAAATAAAACAGATAAAAACAGATACATGGACAACATGGGGGAAAAGCAATTACAAAACAGCAATTAAATGACCCTTTAGGCGACTTTTGAAACATTTGACAGATGAACAGTTTATTGATAGATGTGAAAAGCTACTCCATAATTTGGTTCCCTTAAATCTTATCAAAAACTGACCTCTACTATTGAGGAATTTAGGAGGATGAAGATCTAGAGACTGACGGGTTGAGTAAGAATGGACCTGAGAATTTGTTTTAAAACAGGTCTTGAACTGCTCCGGAATATTCCCTTCACCAGAAAGTATCTTATAAATAATAACACATATTTGAGAAATATTGCTATCATATATAGTAAGAATGTGGAGTTTCTTAAATAGAGGAGCAGAGGAGAACTCTGATCGAGTTGTAATCCTCATAAAACGTTTTTGGAGAACTCAAATTTTATGAAGGTTTGTAGGAAAAGTACTCGCCCCAATCTATATTACAATATGAAAGATAGGGATAAATTAGACTGTAATAAAGAGTGAGGAGACAGTTTGTGGTGACAAGAGGACTAACCCTTCTTATTATACCAATAGATTTATTTATTTTTTCTACTAACCCAGTCAGTCTGTTCTCTCTAACTCAAGCGCTCATCAACAATAATTCCCACACATTCCCAGTTAGGTTAAGGTTTAAAATTAGTACGTGAACTAAATAAAACACAAATAGTGTAACGTCAGTGTCATGGTCTGACATTGAATTTTGAAGTTAAGATTGTCCTATGTTCCTCCTTTGGGTTTATTAGTTCTGTTAATGTGATTTTGGTTTGTGTTAGATTTGGTTTCTTTTATATTCTTTCCTTCCAGTGTTTTCTGTTTTATTTTGTAATTCACTCCTCCTGTGTCTAATCAACCTCTTGTATTTAAGCCTGTGTGTTCCCCTCTGTCTTGGTCAGTTCATGGTAATTTTGGTTTTGTTCTCAGTTTCGTTTTTGTTGTTTGTTGGATTTATTCTTTTGTACTTTGCTCCCCTCCCTGCATTTTTGTTTTTTGGTGCCTGTTGGTTTTTGCTGTTTGAATACTTCGGCTTCATTTATTAAAGCTTGCTTTTATTAAAATCTACCATTCTGCCTGGTAACTCTACGTTTGGGTCCCCCTTTAAACTCACATCCCTGACAGTCAGTACGGGAAACACATGACGGCCGTCACTACAAAACACTGCACCTTCATGCAACTTACAGCCCAGACACGCTAGGAACGTCAGGAGCGCGTGGCGGCTGCGTTACTTGTTGTTTTTTATTTCGGCGTCCCTGTTAACAGGTTAGAGCAGCCACACTGCCCGTCAGACGCGCATCTCTTCTAGAGAATAGAGGTCTCGCCTATTTTTGACGCGTGCCACGTGCGTCTCACAGCAACAACAGACAGTGAAAGTGATCTATTGACAGTATATTGACATCATATCCGCTACATTACTACAGTTTTGAGGTCTATCTGTAGAATATGTTACGGAGATGAAAAAAAGTAAAGACTTATTTTTAAATCAACATTTCCTGCTTTCATTTAGAAAAAAAAAGCCCTCAAGCGTTTTTTCTGTGGACAGAATTCCTTCATTTGTTAACGCGAGGCTTTTATTTTAAAATATGTGCCGGACAGTGTTGTAGAACATGCAGTGACTTGGAGAGCTCCATGAATGAATGTAGTACAGAGTTTTAATGGTGGATTATTACTATTATTTACAAATTACCACACGTTTCTGAACCTTTCTCGGTCTAAAATAAATATAAATTACATTTATGCTGAAATGAAATGGCCATTAAAAGGCAAACTCTATGTAGAAAGAAAGGGCTGACAGCAGCAGCAGCAGAAATGCAGCAGACACGCAGCTGACACTCAGCTGAAATGCAGCTGGTGTGAACGCCCGACGCGTGTATCACGCAGCCCTCACGCCACACAGCCGCCATGCGCTCCTGACATTCCTATTGTGTCCATGGGCTTAGGGCCGTGAGATTCCGGCTTGTGACAATGCCAAAGGGAGTTCACAGGCAACACATAATGCAATTGCCAACCGATAACAACTGGCGAGATGTTCCTGACGTGACTGCAGAGGCTTTCGGCATCATTCCAATTCACTTATTAAAGAAAGGACCAGAGCCCCAGCAGTCATTATCAGTCCGTCTCAATCTTGTGCTACAAACAGGTCTCGGTGAGTATCAGCAGAAAAAGAGACGGCTGTTTGGTTCCCGATGTGACATGAAAACACAAGTTACCAGCGGTGGATTACTGCCGTCCGCTGGGAGCACGCATAAAGGCAGTAGTTGAACATCTGTTATTGTTGGACTTGAACCCGTTTGATTCTTTTGTAGTATTAATAACGGCGGGCATCAGTCACTTAACAAGAGCCGATATCTTCCTGTGGAGAAGAACCTATTAATCAATGTTAGTGAATGTAAGCACGTCTCCTAGAAAAGGCAGAACTCAGTGTGAGTTACATTAAGTCTGAAAGCCACAAACACACCAGCCTCTGTGCTAAACTGTTAGCCCTCTGCTGGCTGCAGCATCATATTTACAGTGGTAATCTGACTTTTAGCAGGAAAGTGAAGTATTTCACAAGTATAGTGTGTGTATGACAGCCGGATATATCTTCATCTATCTGTGGGACTCAATCCCACATCCACCGTCCTGCTGCTACAAATGTAGATTAATCCACCGCTGAAAATAGTCCCCAACAAATGCTCTCCTGTTTGAGTCACAGTGATTGGCTGTTTTAGGATTTAAAGATAAATTTATATACATCTTCAGTAGGAACCATTGGGGTGGAGTAGAGTAGGATAGTCAGTTGGTGTGGGTCTTTTCATGAGATTTGTTGACAAAAAGAACATTATTTCTTCCCTTATCCTTTAAACAATGCAGATAAATGTTATCAATTACACTTGGCTCACTTCAGCAGGACGTTAAACGGCTAAACTACCCCCCAAGAGCAAAGCCACTGGATGTGACCGCCGTCAACAACCACGGATGACTGGCAGCCAAAGAGGCTCAACAGCCTCTCAGCACCTTGAGTTGTGTCCAGGCTCATGATAGCATAATGAGGTATATGCAGGCTTTTATTTACGCATCATGTGACCTGTAAGATCCCTCCACTGGAGGCCCCGCTGGCTCACCATGACTGGTGACGCACGGCAGCTCGTGCGCATCCAGACACAACCTGGCACGACAGCGCAGCACATCTCGTTCCACCAAAAAAAAAATGTGCTTCTGCGACAGGGCGCCCGGAGGCCCGGGGCATTGTCATAATGATGCAGCAAAAAAGCGAATGAAAAATGAAACGCACCTTCTTTCTGTATCTCTTCTCTCTCTCGCCGATGTCGCACACATGATTGACTCGCCGGGCCGAATGATTCGCAGCACAAACTATCAGCTCAGACACTGAAACACCACGCATTTCTTTTTTTTTTTTTTGCATTTGTATTGCGCCGCTACACACTGCTTGAGAGGTGTATCTTTTTTTTTTTCTTCCTGAAATAGAAGAGATGAAGACCGGCAGTGTTTGCCGTCCTGGAAATGAATTCCCCTCGGAAATCCCCAACATGAGAGAAACAAACATCCTCCCCACGATACATTAGCTATTCATTCACATTTGCATGGTTATATCGGATGCTGCCAAGACTCGCTCTCTGTGCAATGCTAATCAATTCCTGCAGCGGCTGGATAAGACCACTGCACCCTCCCTTTGAGTGAGAGCCAACACTAATATGAATGACTCATTTGCAATGTAAAACAAGATCAATTAGTAATCCAGCATGGAGGGTGCATGCAAACCACCCCTTAACCTAAAATATAAAAACCTGTTTCTTGAACTGACGTGCTGTTGTGCTGCTTTATGTCTAACAGGATTACTCGGTTCTGCATGGGCTACAGTGGATTGTGAGGCTGTAAAGGAATCCCTATGTAACGGGAATAAAAGAAACCTATTGCACAATTGACTCAAACTCATCTTTCAACGCCACTGCAGACCTTTCCTTTCGACACTTTATTGAGGTCACCGCAATTGTGTTTAATTCAGACGGTTCTGGATGCAGCGTGACCTTTTGCACCGCCAATCGAAACAAGCCATAAAATTGGAGACCTTGTCTGTCATTCTTTATCTCTCTCTCTCTCTCTCCTCCTGAGCACCACCATCAAGCGAGCGGCAGAAAAAAAGATTACCGTAGAATTGAAGATGCAGGGGTTGAGGACCTCATCGGGGGATATTGCATCTCTTCTCCTATACTGCCGAACGAGGAGCTTCCTCCTTTAACCCCCCTGCCACTGTGGTGCTTACCAAAAAGAAAATCTTGTTGAGGCACAAAAAGGATTCCGGTGTCCCAGGATCAAAGTGGATCAGGATCGGGAGTCATGACGGGTCCAAACGGGTCTGGACTAAGACTTTAATGCGAGTGCTGCTACGTAGAGGGTGACATGGGGGGGTGACACTTTCCTTTCCGTCTTGCCTGGTCCTGATTTAATTCTTCAGATTCCCCATCTGGTCCACTGACTTTTGCCTATTCCATCCATCCATCTGGGTTCTTTCACATCTGGTCTTCAATCCTAAGTAATTACTGAGTTGAAACCAAAGATACCCCGAAACACAATAAACTAAGATTAGGGATGCACCGATTACCACTTTTTTTCAGTCCGAGTACAAGTACTGAGTACCGATACGAGTACTTCTCTGTGCCAAAAATGCCGTCAGGGAGGGGCTCGGCCCACGTAAAAGGCGCCAGGGGTCTCCGGCGATGTCGGCAACCCACCCGACCCGTCTTGAAACACGGACCAAGGAGTCTAATGCACGCGCAAGTCAGAGGGTGCAAGCAAACCCCCCGTGGTGCAATGAAAGTGCGTGCCGGCTGAGGTGGGATCCCGGCCCAGTGGGGTTGGGCGCACTACCGGCTTGTCTCGCCCGCACCGTCAGGTTGTTTTGCGAGTACGAGTACATGAGCACAGTATCGGACCCGATACCTGATACTGGTATCGGTGCATCCCTAATCTCAGGAAATGTTGCCAGAGTTTGTCTCTATGGCAGTGAGCTAGAGCGAGTCGTCCTTTAATCACAAGATTGGCGGTTCAATCCCCGACTCCTCCATGTCAAAGTGGCCTTGAACAAGACACTGAACCCTAAGTTGCTCCGAGGGCGCTTCACAGCAGCAGTAACAGTACGCGTACATCATGGTAACTGTGTCTAAATGTCCCCAGACTACTGTTCACTGACAGCGTAATAGCTCCCTGTTGGACCCCTGGGATTGTGTCTATATGTACTACAGAGCTCTGTGTAAAGATTTACACATAAATGGATTTTATTGGATTATGTCCATCATGGCTCTAACACTATTTGCATCTCAAAAGATCAACTCCTTCCTGCTGACCTCTCTTGATGTGTCTATAAAAGGTATTCTTTATCCGCCAGAATAAGACGACAGAAAATGCGCGCCGTGATTTCATTATGGTCCTCCGCTCGATTCAGACCCGAAGAGGCGCAAGAGCATCATCACACAGATGCTATATTCACATCTTCTTGTTCTCCGTGTCGTAAGTGGATTACGGCGTCGCTCGCCTCCCAGGAGCCGCTGTCGAGGAACGCTGACTCAGCGCGTGTCTGCCGAACAAAAAAAAATAAAAAGTAGGAAGCCCTCCTTGTCTGCTTATCGGCTAACCAAAAACGCCGCTTCCCACGAAATCCTCCTGCATTGTTGAGAGCTCTCAGTGTGGACAAGTCTCCTTATAAGGTGCTGCGGCGGCGTAAAGCTTCTTGTTAACCACCCCAGATTGTTGTCACGCATTCAAACCATTATGTGTGTGAGGAAAAAAGCTGCAGTCATTGTCACTGTTTGATGTAGGCGATGTGCTCTTTGTTGCAAAGAAAGACAACCTAACAATGACGGGCTGTGAGACGCACACATAAAGAACATTACCTCTCATAGTGGCTGCTTTTCTCTTTACATTGGGATGCATCATGTGTATGTGTGTTTGTGAAAAGCCTGATAAAGACTAAAGCCGGAGTAGAGTGTGAAGCTGTGCGTCCTAATATGCTCCGGCGAGCGTGTGATAGAGCGGTAACACTCCGTGAACACTCTCACCTCCGCTCAGCTGAACATGAAATGAAAATGCGGCGCCACGCGGCCGCCGAGGTGCATCTGAAGGGGGAGAGAAGAAGAAGGCGGTGCAATCTTTGCATCAGCACCGCATCACATTATGGATTATAAAGCACCGCGGGCAGCGTTTTGTTCCCAGCACACAGCACAACAACTGTGGGTTTTCTTTTATTGAGCTATTTGCGCTGAAAGCTCATCACTGAAAGCACTTGATCATATCTGGGTTTATAGGTTTTGGAGAAAAGAGCTCATTTGCATGGTCGTGTTCACACAGTTTGCATTTCAGGAAATCATATGCTCACTTAAGTCGAATAAAGAAGTGCTCTGACCGGGTAGACCACATGACTGGTGTTCTTATTCAAGGAAGTATATGAAGCTCTCCTTTGTCTGTATGACTTTGGTTGGTTAGTATTACATAATACTCATACTTTACTACTGCTGGATTTCGAAATAGAACATCCTTGACATATGTAAAGTATGTCGGCCCAGGGTATGCCAGCCATCGATGGTGAATTAATGCCCTTTTTATCCTCCTCTCCTTTCTAATGGCGCTCTGTGCCAGCCACCTGCTGTGCTGATTGAGCTCTTTGAGAGTCTCCTCTGCTGCCTCGGTACTGATACAGGAAGAAGGAGAGTGCACTAAAAGTGAAATTATGCTCTAAAAAATTACTGACATTTGTATTCATCAAGCAGCATCACCGCAGCTGAATGTAAAATGTCAGATCTAAAGTGTCCTGGCTAAGTTGCAGTGGATACTAGCTCCAGGAAAAACAACTTTCACGAGTGTCTACATGGAGAATCATTTTCCATTAATACAGGATTGAAGAGAATGTTGGGGGGCTTTACTGGGTTGGTTAACACTGGGAATCACTCATGGGTGTGGTCAGTGCCCTGCACGTAGTCGTCCACGTAGCGAGGAGGTCGGGGTGGACGGACGGGTCCAACAAACACAGGACTTTCACACAGGAGACTGCTGGGCATGTCCCGTGTGAAACCAAAAGTCAACTTGTTTCAATCAGGATATATTGTGTCTTGACAGACTAAGTTTGTCCTTTTCTGGGATACCGTCACACCCCGCCCTTCCTGTGTTGTCATGGTAATCAGCCCTGAGTTGAAGCCAACAGGAATACAGGCCCAAATGCAACTTTCCCTGGTCCTTTCCCTTGTATTTATATAGCGCTTTTCTAGTCTTCTCCACCACTCGAAGCGCTTCACACTACATTCAGCATTCACCCATTCACAGACGCATTCATACACTGATGACAGAGGCTGCTGAAGTACCAACTTTGCCCATCGGGATCTGATCTAAATTCATCTCATTCACACACCAATGGTTATGCCTTTGGGGTTAAGTGTCTTGATCAAGGACACATTGACATTGGACCACCGATTTTTCGATTGGTGGACAACCTGTTCTACCCTTTGAGCCACAGCCGCAGCTCTCGACGTTCGTTTTTAAAGCCATTGACGGCCTTGCTCCGCCTTATTTGTCCGAGATTTTAACTCTCCGAGAGCCTAACGGGGCTTTGCGGTCATCTGGTCAGCTTTTTTTTTAGAAGTCCCGAGGTCGAGGTGTAAGCTGTGGGGGTGATCGTGCTTTTCTGTCGCTGCCCCTAAACTATGGAACAAGTTACCCCCTGATATACGCACTGTCACTGACCTGGTACTCTTTAAATCTAAGCTCAAGACTTTTTTATTTAGATTGGCTTTTAAGTAGCACTGTGACATTTTCCCTATGCTTTTTATGTACCTTTTTTCCAAATTTATGATATGTTGTGTTTTTTTATTTATTGATGTTAATGCAAAGCACTTTGGGTACCTTTTGGTTGTTGTAAAGGGCTACACAAATAATGTTGATTAATGATTGATTGATTGATATCAAGTCAAAAACAGTGCCTTTACCTTTTAATTTTATTCCAAGTAATGAATAATGTGGAGAACCAGAGTTGTATGATCATACAGTGTAAGCCCTGACCAGGCAAAACACTCCAGAATGGCTTTGGTTGAGAATACAAGCAGCTAATCATCATCAGTGATGGCATATTTTAATGCCACATTAATCCCAGGTTGTTATTTGATCCGACTCAGCGGGCACATTACCTCTCTGCGTGGACACGGGGCCTTCCAGTGAGACGGAGGGGGATCATAGACGGAGAGAAAGAAGGGAATCAGCCCATCAAAGCTCCACCGTGCCCCCTTCTGAGAACACCTTCTGAGCTTTGCCCACTGATGTAAGGGCGAGCAGAGGAATCCCGCCATGAAGCCATCACACGAGTGTCACGGATGCCAACGTGGTTGGATGTGTGGTGCGCCACCATGTCATGAACGGGAGGTTCAAAAGCTTTATATCCGGTCAACTCGGAGGCACTGTGCTAATCTCCTCCCAGTTACAGTCGCAAAGAAGCCGGCCGAACATGTGTGGCTGTCTATGTGCTACAATCAGTGGTGTTAATATATGTGGTCCCAACTCAGAGGGGCATTTTGTCTGCCGCATAAACACTGCTGACTTAGAAGTAGAAGCTGTGTCCTGTCACATAAACGTTGTCTTATCAGTAGGACGTGCTGAGGAGTAGCTGGGAGTGATGCGGAGGAACTGGCAAATCGCCTCTCTCTTCAGAAATGGTCATCTTGGTAGGAAGATTGAAGTTGTAGTTGAAGGAAGCCAATCAGATGGATGGAGAATTCTGCTGGAGAGAGTACAAACAGCTGGGAAATGGGTCGCTCCGACGTTTCACTGTGTGCACGCGAGCTTTCCTTTGATTTGCGAGCCACCCTGTGAACCCTGTTTTAGCAAAGCCTGTAATTATCCGGTCGGTTCAATAACAAGCTACTAATTTGCGTTAGTAGTCTGTGATCTGATTTTCCTATTGCAAATGTCAACACCTAATGGCCTGGTAACGACAGAGATGTGGAGGCATTTATTAGATATGACAAGCTGTGATACTAACCGAGCCTGAGTTCACATTAACCCTGCTCTTCTGGTTATTACTGTGGAAAGATTATGATCATAAACTCTACATTCATAAAGTGTAAAGAGTCATAATTATACACTTTACATCACTGATTAAAGACTGTAAAAGTGTATAATTATGACTCTTTACATATATACTGTACAGTATATTAAACTGCTGTGACATCATCTTCAACGGGACTCTTGCTGAAACATTTCAAAGGCAACCAAACAGAAAAACATCTGCACCTCGTCAATTGTACGTAGTGTGCGGCGTAGTGTGCGGCATAGTGTGCGGCGTAGTGTGCGGCATACTGTATGGCGTAGTTTTCGGCGTAGTATTCCGCGTAGTGTATGGCGTAGTGTTTGGTGTAGTGTACGGCGTAGTGTTCGGCATAGTGTACATAGTGTGCAGCGTAGTGTACGGAGTATTGTTCGATGTAGTGTTCGGCGTAGTGTACGACGTAGTGTACGTAGTGTGCAGAGTAGTGTACAACGTAGCGTGCGGCGTAGCGTGCGGCGTAGCGTGCGGCGTATTGTACGACGTAGTGTACTTAGTTCGGCATAGTGTTCGGCGAAGTGTACGACGTAGTGTACAACGTAGTGTACGACGTAGTGTACATAGTGTGCGACGTAGTGTGCACCATAGATTACATAGTGTACGATGTAGTGTACGGAGTACTGTTCGATGTAGTGTTCGGCGTAGTGTACGATGTAGTGTACATAGTGTGCAGCGTAGTGTATGGCGGTGTAGTGTTCGGCGGCGTAGCGTGCGGCGGCTTAGTGTGCGGCGTAGTGTGCGGCGTAGTGCACATAGTGTGCGGCGTAGTGCACATAGTGTACGGCGTAGTGTACATAGTGTGCGGCGTAGTGCACATAGTGTACGGCGTTGTGTGCAGCGTAGCGAACGACGTAGTGTACGGCATGGCATACAATGTATTATAAGGCGTAGTATTATAAGGCGTAGTTTACGGCGTAGTTTACGGCGTAGTTTACGGCGTAGTTTACAACGTAGCGTGCGGTGCAGTGAACATAGTGTTGAGCGTAGTGTAGAGCATAGTTTTGCGAGCTGCCCCTTGCAAAGATGCATTACTCAGGAAAGTGACAAACAACAGAAGAAAGAGTGGAGCATCTTCCCATGGGGAACGTCTTTACTGATCCAATCAATGCCACTCTTAATGTGTTTTGTCATCAAGTATTGTGCTAATATTTGTCAAACACTGAAGATGACTCTCCACTCTCTACAAAAAAAAACAGTTGTGTCGGCCAGAAGGCCAGTCCAGCTCTGCCTCTAATGTTGTTTCAAAGATACTCAGTCAGTATGAAGCAAATTCAGAGTTCTGGTAGTGTGGAAATATATGTAAGATTAAGATGATCATCACTAAATCATCAAATGTTGAGTGAATGTTGTCTTTCTCTGTGTAAAGACTGGACTTCCCCCCCATACCATAGCAGTGCAGAGCAGCCTATACTGTGACATGACTCAGTGTCGATGCCTGTTTTAATTGTTCCGTAGCCCATATATCTCCCATTACTCTGTGAGCCTGCCACCCCTCACAGCTCATCTATAATTCAGTGCGAGTGCGCTCCTTGACACAGTGCAATTAATTAGTCTTTTTGTTCATTAAAGGCATGGCTTTTAGAAGACCATCATGTTTTATTTTTGTTTTAATTACTTTGTGCTCTGGCAGGCTTCTATTTTCCAAGATGTATGGAAGGCGAGGCCCCGACCGCTATCCAATTAGAAGGAGATCTCCTTGTTTATCCGGCCCTGATGAGGAGAGAGCGCAACATCAAGTGTTGCTTTCAAAGTGTGGGAGATATGTGAGATTCATTTTTTACATGTGATGTAATGAGATTTGCATACCTTTGAAAATGATCTTCAGCTCCTCCGGGTCAATTGATTTGCCATTCAGTTTTTAAACTACCAAGAGACTCATAATGTACGAGTGTTACTGCACGGGCCGTTTCATCTGTGTGTAGTCTGCACTGCAGCAGGCGAACCGGCAACGGTAATGCTATATAATAGGTAGGTAATAGGTAATAAAGCCCTTATACATCCTTATAACTCAATAATTTGATTCAATTCAATTCATATATATCTAATAAGACTATATAAGTGTTCATTATAGCATTATAATCATGTGAATTGTTAGATTAAAAGACATTTATAAGCACTTAATAAGAAACTTAAAGGTCCCATATTGTAAAAAGTGAGATTTTCATGTATACTGTTAAATACTGTTAAACTCGCTATTCTCCAAATGTTGATAGATACAGCCCCTGATATTTAGTTTGATATTACAGGTGAGGATGAAAGAGCTGTTTTGGGGTTTTTTTGCAGCATAAATAGATTTATTTATGAATATAATTAAAAGCTGGCCATGAAATTTCATTCATGACTTTGATAATAGGAGTTTGAATAGAAACAATCCTTATCTCATGGTCCTCATCAACAGACGGAGTTTGCTCAGTTGCCGTAGAGATGGCTCAGCCGTCATCGGCACAGTATGGGATGTGTTTTTTTTTGTTAAAACAAAAGCTAATCAAAGGGAAAGGTGGGGATTTTTCAAGGAAAAGTTTTTGTTTTTTCTTTTTGGAATTCTTCTATTGTCTTTGAGCTAAACTGGACTAAACATGTCATCTCGCTACACTGCACAGATGTAACATTAGCATACATCCTGTCATTTAACTCGGGATGAGAGAGCAAATGTTGGAGTATTGCTTTAAAAACTTGGCTTTTATTCTCTTTTCGTGTTTTTCTCAGGTTAAGTCATTTCTGCAAACAATTCCTCAAGACTATCAGACAATTTCTGAGTAGTAGAACCTTAAATTCAGATGCTTCATGCATGCACACGTTACAGACAGACATTTAAAAGTCTTCCAACGAAGCAGAAACAGACATCACTCAAATATCAGTCCTACGGCTAGAAATGAGCAGGTTTCTCCAGCTGTGATGCAGCACCAGATGTGGCAGGATCCCATTTATAGCCTAACCTATACCACTAACATAAAATATCCCAGCATTCCCTTTGTTTCTGTGTACTTTTATCTTTCCCCGGGCTGCGCTCGGTGTCAAATGCAGCGTAAACGTCGCGCTCCGCCGCCTCAACACCTCTTGCCCTCATTAATTGTACCTTAAGTGACACTAAACGCGAGCGGTGGAACCGCTGAGGTGTCTCTATCAGCAGGAGGATTCCCGACTTCACGGGACCGCTTTTTAATTATTCGTGCAGTCATTAAAGTGTTGATGAACTTCCGGAGCGATCTCGACTAAACATCTGTGGTTCTGCCACGTGGACACCCAGCAGCCATGTTTGACACGTCCCTGTGGAGCTGTGGAGGAAGTCAAAAAAACAAGTGAACTCTTCTGCAGTGCAGTAACATCTGGTTTCATATGTATATATTGCATACATATGATCCTTGATTTACATATGGATTTGTTGTAGGAAATAGTCTATTTATTGAACTGAATTTCTATAGCTTCTATATTTGGTTTCATGTTCTTTGATATTTAAGTTTCTTGATTGATTTGACTCACACCTGTTCTCATCTGTGATCTATTCTTCTAGTGAAACCAGCCAGATAAACAATCTTAAATAAATACTGAAAAGTCTGTTTCTCTATCTTGCATTGTCTGTGTTACACCAGCTACCAACTGAGGTGTACTGTTGTGCAGAGGACCTGCGGATTTGTGAAGTAAAGTTGGAATATATCAGAATAAACAAGAGGTTATTAAAGGAGCATGACTGACAAGTTTCTTAGTGCACAAATTCAATGTATTCTTTGAACCGAAAATATTGTTTACATTCTCAACAGCAGTCTGCCGGGGGTTCAACTGTTCGGGTCAGGGATGGACACTCACTGAACATGGTCACACATGGATATGGATATATGGACATAGATGGAAGTTAAACACATTTGTACTTCTAGATGATTTTAAATCCATGATTACAAACGACTCCGCTCTTGAATGTGACTGTTTTTAATTTTGTTATATTGTCGTCTGGCTGATTGAAATTATGTTCTGTGTGTATTTATTCTTAAAACCATGGTGCTCTGCTGGAAACCGGTGGATTGCACCCCCCGGGTGGGGTGTGAGTCTTTGCTCCAAGTGAGGGAGTTCAAGTATCTAACAAACCAACCAACAAACCAACCAACCAACAAATAAACCAACAAACCAACAAACAAACAAACAAACCAACCAACAAACCAACAAACTAACAAACTAACAAACTAACAAACCAACCAACCAACAGACAAACCAACAAACCAACAAATCAACCAACAAACCAACTAACTAACTAACAAACCAACAAACTAACAAACAAACCAACCGACAGACAAACCAACAAACCAACCAACAAACCAACAAATCAACCAACAAACTAACAAACCAACCAACAAACAAACCAACCAACAAACCAACCAACAGACAAACCAACAAACCAACAAATCAACCAACAAACCAACAAACTAACTAACAAACCAACAAACTAACAAACAAACCAACCAACAGACAAACCAACAAACCAAGGGTTAGGGTTAGGGGGGGTTAGGGTTATCCTAGGGTTAGGGTTAGGGTTAGTAACAATTTTAATCCAAATTATTATTATTTGTTTCAAATATAAGGAATGACAAGGGATCAAAAATGCAGGAATTGCATGCAGGTAAAGTCAGTGATTTCCATTGAAGCAGCGACTGAGTAATGATTCTGTGACGCACGTTGGACACTGTAGTGAAAAATGAATCTTTAGGACAAGCCCAGTATACATACAGTATGTGTAAGGTCACATGGAGACTGGGAACATCTGTCACAGCTGTCAGCATCGTCAGGGTAAATGAGTGCCAGTCTGGCCTTGCTCAAATGGTGAAGTGTTTTAAAGAGCCTTCACATGAGAATGAGGAGCTTCTAATGCATCACCCCACCAGGGTGAGAAAGTCCAAGTCCTGTTCCCAATGGAATCTAATCTGAAATCCAGAGGTAGAACATGCTGCAATCAGGTCGTACAGGTATGAAAGGTGGCCTTTCGGCAGCTCTAAAACAGGGAGGAGATTGTCAATACCGCAGCATCGTATCACCACGTCTTCTACAAAGATCAATTTGAAAGTTTCGAAAACTGTGTTTCTGTCAGCTGAAGCAGTTCCAGGATCTGTGTGTTATTTGTGAGAGTGGTGATTTCATGCCAAAAACAAATCCAACATGTCGATATTTAGTTAAATCCAGAGGGAAGATCAAAGCCACCAATCACGGCCCTCTTGAAGCCGTGAAGGACGCAATTAACACCGAGCAAACTTTGAGCTTCTTATGCTGTTTTTTGTGTCCTGATATCTTCGAGGCATAGTGTGATTCTCTTGTTATGTGTCCCTCCTCCGTGCCTCAGATCTGCTATTTATGCTGCGAGGCATTATGTGGCCACTAAAAGAGAGAGGGATGAAAGCAGTAGACACATCTGGTCAACTGCAAAGTTACGCCTCCCTCAGGACCTCCTACAAGCGGCTCCACCGGGCGAGCTCTACTCCTTTTTTTTCGGCTTTTAATTAGACAGGTAGCCGGAGAGCCTCATTTGCAGGCATTTTCCAGGAATGGTTTGATCCTTAATGGCCTGCAATGTCAAGATACAGCAATCTAGCATCGCCATGCAAAACAGGTAGAGATTGGAAGTCTTTGCCTATTAATTCTGACTTGCCGTGGCGTCGGTCGTGTCAGAGGGGGCTGTTACATTTATCCCTGAATATGAATCAGACTGCAGCTTTAACTCTTACCTCGCATGAGTTCTGTCATTCCTCCAACTTCTGTTTGTCAGATAAAGCAGAGTGACTTGTCTGTGTTCATTAGTGTGACATGTAACCGTCGACGCAGCCAGTCCATCCACCTCGACACAAGGCCGCACAATAATAATTACGGCGTTGGCTTTAATGCAAAGAGAGAAGGTATAATGCTATGCAAACACACATCGGGTCTCGCTGGGCTCATTGCACCACCTTTGAGCATACAGCATATTGAAAGCAACACTTCTGCAAAGATATTCAACCGCCCACGTTATATATACAGACGGTGTCATAGGTCAAAATGTAGGTGCACTAGAGAAGAGCATTACCTCGCCTTTAATAATAACAAGTACAGTCAGTGCGTCCAATAATGTTGTCAGATATGAACATTGTTGAACACCTCCTCCAAGTTACACGTTATTATACGGTATAGTGTCCTAGACGTTAATCTTGTTTTATTTCAATATCAGTTGAAAATGTTATGTTACCCTTATTCCACAACTAAACTCTTTTTTTATTTTGGGGATATTTCTCCCCAAGAAGGATGGAAATCGGCACGATCTTCCCACCCCTCCAACCTTTGGAAACACACGATGGTATATGATGGAGAAAATGCACTGACAAGCTGTGCTGCTTTCAGTGCATCTCACAATTTTAATTCAGGCTGATGTTCATAAAAGAACACTGAAAAAAACATGAAACAAACGTGTATCTTTCAGGACTGATTCACCTCGCTAGAAGGCAACAAACCAATCAACCAACCAACAAACCAACACACCAACCAACAGACAAACCAACAAACCAACAAACCAACAAACAAACCAACCAACAAACCAACCAACAAACCAACAAACCAACAAACCAACCAACAAACCAACAAACCAACCAACCAACAAACCAACAAACCAACCAACAAACCAACAAACAAACCAACAAACCAACAAACCAACCAACAAACCAACAAACCAACCAACAAACCAACCAACAGACAAACCAACAGACAAACCAACAAATCAACCAACCAATGCCATTGAAAACATAACCTCCTGCCTGGTCCATACCATAATAACATTCGGAGCAATAAAATTCAGACAGCGACTTTAATGTCAGATCATTTCTGAGTTTTTTCTTGCAAATTTAGGACTTTAATCACGAAAATTCTGAGTTATTTTCTCTGAATATTACCCCCCTTTGTCTGGTGCAAACAGAGAGAACTGGAGAGGCAACAAGAAGGGAAGCCACAGCTTAACAGACATATAAAAACCTGACAAAACAAACTTCATCAACACAAAATGACAAACAAACATTAAAAAAGTGAAGAGAAAAAGCCCACTTTTCCACATGTGCTTTCTGTAACCTTTCTTCAATAGAGCCATTAATCAGCGTCAGGGCTGTGCTCCGGTCCCTGTCAACACTGCTTCACCTTCACAAGATAAAAGACGCTTGTTTTCTCCTGTCATTGTCTCCCTATTGAACGCAACCCACTCCCTTGATGTGGCGACCTTGGCCTCCGCTGCGGCCCACCTGAGGTCAGTCTATCAACACACAGCTGGAGCGTTTAGTCAGCCGGCACCTGGAGGGGAGAAGAAGCACAGATAACGGTCTCTTCGCCTTGAATCGCTCCGTTGCTGCATTATGCTCAAAGATAACACAAGGAAAGAGCTGGATTTCTTCCTGCAGACGTGTACCTGGCTTAAGCTCAATCAATCAGCGATGTCTGGAACTTTAAGCTGCTGCGACTGCAGTTATATCACTAATCCGGAGCTACAAGGGGGCTGCCGCGTTAAGATGAATCCGGTGCAAATTGGATGTTGCAGAGGAACAATGCTATCCTCCACTCTCCCCGGGTTAGATTGCTTCTCGACTGTTCCTCATTAGAGGACAATCGCTTTGTGCTTCACACCAGACAGGCAGGGGCAATACAATTCTGTTAAGACTGGAGGATGGGTCAGAAAATTAGAGGCCGTTCACTTCCTAACTGTCTGAAAGCACATTAGCAGCAGCAGGAGAGAGGCAACACAGAAGACCTGCTGAGGAGCTGAAAGCAAAGCGGACAGTCGAAAGTGGCAGCGAGGTGCTTTGTGCTCTGAAAACATGAGTGGATTGCTTTAGAGGTTTAGATGTTCCAACAGATAGAAACATGGCGACAGAGTTACACAGACTCACAGGGAATTAAGTGTAAGCTAGTTTGATCCAAAGTGCTGGTTAGTAATGTCTTTTTTTGTGTCTTCTTTGTCTTTTTTAATGCAGCACGATGTTGTCTTATTTAGTCCATATTTCAATGAACATGAATAAATTAGTGTTTTAAGTAGTACCTGACATATTATTGATCTTATTTGTTATTATATACTTGATCATATGTCATTAGTATAATAAATATACTCCATTTATTGATTTTCTACTGTGCACAATGGTAGAATGTGATGCTGCACAGGGTAAATGTCATGGCCAAAGGCTCCATTGTGTGCACATAGCCTCCTGTGGTGGATTCCAGTAGTATTTTAGAGCCAGATTCCCTTTCAAGAGGTAGAAAACCCATTTGGCACATTTTGGGTATCCAAGTGGCCAAATTGAGAGTCCTCCCGGTCCTATAGTCACGAAAACCTTTGTAGAATCTATGTGCTTTGTGTTGTTTATATCTGCTTTGGCACAGTTGTAGTCAAGGAGTTGCTGAATGAATTCAGTAGCGTCCCTGTTGTGGCATCATTGCTATGATGGTGTTATCCACTGTCTAATCTAGAACACATTTTAGGTGAGGATAATAATGTAAAGTCAACAGTCCCTCTCCCCGTTCCCCTGACAGAAGAACGTCAAGAAATTGACCATTTATTGGTCTCATTCTGCCTCTCTGTCCCTCCCTCCAGCCACATTCCCACTAACCCCAAACATGTTCATTCTCTACCTGTCTACCCTCTACCTCTACCTCAACATTCTCTACCTGTCCACCAGATGCCCTCAGACTTTCCAACCTGTCCCAGTTATCTGACTCTCTCCTTGACCTGCTCAGCTGTTTGCCATTTCCCTCATCAGCCGTGCAGTACATATACCAGCCCCTTTCCACCAGTCAGTTGACTGTCAAAGTTGCAATGTTCTCCATGCCTTTGATGTCCAACCATCTTAACTCAAACCATAGACTGAACTTGTACCTGATTGTCAACCTGTATCAGTTACCGATGTCACAGAAAATGGTTGGAAAACCAACCCCAACCAACACCCACTTTAATATAGCACAATCAGCCAGAAATAGTGTCCAATCAGTGAGTTACCCGTCAGTCCCCGACAGTCCTTGTTTCCTCCTCCTGGGTTGTTTGTAAAAAGTCTGTGTGAACACTCAACACACCAGAACTGAAAGATGCATTCGTTCCCTCGGTCTGGACCAAAATGAGCAAAACTACATATTTAAATCACTATGATTAAAAACTTTGTGCGGAATTCTTGATGCTGAAGTTTGAAATTATCCTCCAGACACATATTAAACTATGTAAAAATACTCTGCTATGATTAATGTTTTCCAACATAAAAAGTAAAAACCTCTGAAAAGGAGCTGGAAGCACATCTGCTTCTCTTCCTCTGCTCTGAAGGAGTGGGATCAGGGATTTAAATCTATAGCACTTGTTGAAGATAAGGTCCTCCGAGCTTGGGCTGGCAAAAGATAGGGCGTCCTTCTTCAGCATGTTTATCTTTATCATAATTGAAACTATTGGAGTTCTCAAAAATCGGGTTCAAAAATGCACCGGACATGATCAAAGTTTAACACGGTAGAGTTTATTCTTTCACAAGATATAAACCTGAGTCGTGCCTCCGGAAGCCCAACTGGAGAACTAAGGGCAATATACGTCTTAAATAACATCTCTCTGCTCCTCACTTTTCCTTCTGAACTGTCCAATCATTTCTTAAAAACACACGTAACCTGTTGCTCTCCTGCTTGTCTTTACTGCCCCACTGGCCCAAAACTCATTATTTTCCCGCAAGCTCAGCAAAAGGGTTTGATCCTAGCTGGTTCAAAAGGCTACTCGTGACAGTGATTTGTATGTTTTCGACATGGCAGTGGCCTGCGGGGCGAGTATCGTGTTACACTGGCCCACTTCCCTTTGCTGACTCAAAAAGAAAAACAGAGCGCCGATGCCCACGATGCCACGGCTGACTGTAGTTCACAGCAGTTCATCCAAGTGCAGGATTATGTCAGAAGCTGTTGGTGGCATAGCGACTGTCTGCTTTGCAATCCTGTGTTTGGGGTGTGGGCCAAAGAAAAAAATTTGCACCGGGACCAATCACAATTATGCTACGCTGCTGCACACTCTACCACGTTTGCTGTCAAATCTTTCACTATGCTAATGCTAACTCTCTGTACCGACACGACCGCTCTGCTCTGGAGGTTTCAGGTTTTCTTTGCCGGTTGTTACGATTCTGTTGGTTTTTGGTTTTGTTGTTGTGTTGTTGGTGTTTGTTTTCCCCTTCCTGTTTCTCTCTTTTTCTCCTGGCAGGGCATGTGTGGTGTTTCTTCATGTACTCAGGTTCCTTGGTGCCTTGTTGCTGCTCAGCTTCCATGTTTTCCGGTTGGCTAAGAGATTCCATTTACTCAAGCCTCGTGTTCATTCTCGCCTCACCACGAGCCTGCCAGCTCCCTGCCACCTTGCCTGCATTTTTGTTTCCTGATTGGAAAATAAACTATGTTCTCATTTTTTCACTTACCTGAGTCCGTCTCTGCTTCTGGGGTCCAGACAAAACTTAAACCTAACACCGGTGTTGGGTCTAAGACTGTTTCCCTGTCAATATGCGTTGGCGTTAGCGTATCAGACAACGATTGGCTTTCGAATCCCAGCTTTTGTAGTGGCCAAACGGCGGTACTTCAACTTCCGTGTCCGTCACGTGATGCCATCGGGCCCAAAAATACTTTTTCCCATAGACTTACATTGGGAAAGAGACGTCTGTAACTCAGTGTATCATTTATTTTGAGGTCAATAAACTTTCCGGTACGAACACCTAAATAGCCCTTAAAATAAAGTTTTTAAAGTTGTAAAATGCACTAATAGCTGAATCCAGAGTTATTTCCCTTCCTCCGTTCATGTGAGTGAGACCCAGACCGAGGCTCAAGCGCCAAGCCGTGACGACGGCGTGACGTTGGGACCACGCGATCGAGTCATGTGACCGAGCGGACGCCACTGCGCATGTTCCGCGTGAACAAGATCCAGGTACTATTCCAGACGGAAGTCGAACCATTTAGGCTTCACGCTCCGCTGAACGATTTTCATAGGAATGAACGGGGCCCCGCCTCCAACGCTGGATCCAGTACTCTTTATACATCCAAGAACAGATCTAGCTTGCATGGGGTACGTTTGAATCCCACATTTTAGGAAAGTGCACACACATCTCCCCCTTCAGTAGAGGTGAAAACATCTTTCTGGTGACAAACTTTGCACAGGTCACTATATGAAGGTGAGACATTTTAGAGGACATAAGCATAAGAAAAACCTGTATTTGAACGGAGGGGATCTTTTTTTCCAATAAGCAAATGTGGCTTTAATGGCATTAATATCAAATCAAAAAGAAAACACTCTCTGCATCTGTGTCTAATTAGTGGGGTGTACTTCCAAACATTTACTGTGTAAACTTCCTGCACTCCATAATTCCCCCTCCTCCTCCTCAGAGCGAGAGGAATCCCACTGAACACGGCCGGATTTCACACTGCGTATTAGCGGAGAGTCTTAGAGAGTGTAAGATTATTTCAGTGCTGCATACAGAAGGACAGTGACATGAGAAATGGGAGAGGAAGAGAAAGGGATGACATCCACTAAAGATCATGAATCACATCCCAATCTCTAACAGGATTATATGGTCTGCACTTGAGCTTCCAGAGGCACCAGAGCGGCACGCTGAAGCTCATGTTGTGGTCCTTTTTAAACTGACGCTGAGTCAGTAGTGCTGTTATTAGGGATGTTACAAAGCCAATTAGGGTTAGGGTAGCTATTGTTGTTGTTATTATTCTTATTTATTAAGCCTGGGGTCTCTGAAAACAGGACTAAACACACAAACAGTCGACCTAAAGTAGACCTTTTTTGAGGAGTGATTTCAGTTCACATCTATTTTTCTGATGAAAAATACATAATCACAAAACAGCGAGGAGAAAAAATAAATCTTTAAAAAAGAATCTTCAGCTGTGCATGTGGGTGTGAAATGGAGGGAAGAGGTAATGTTATCTGTTTTGTCAACGTTTCATTATCATTTTTTGACAAACATTTGTTCAAGTGTATTGAAACTTTCTACTTCTTTGAAAGTTCTTCCAACTCGTGTCCCATATTTTTTTTTATTTT
Source organism: Sebastiscus tertius (assembly GCA_916701665.1). NCBI lineage: Eukaryota > Metazoa > Chordata > Actinopteri > Perciformes > Sebastidae > Sebastiscus > Sebastiscus tertius. Next base: position 54,517 of record CAKAOH010041621.1, read on the forward strand.
TATTATGATCAAATGTACAACATGGCAAGATAAGAATACAATGTTGTTTGTCGTTCCTGAAACATTCATCAAAACAAATCATGCAACATGTTCTCGCCTTTACCGCCTTGTTGGCAAGGCGACTTGTTCTGTCAAGGCAAGGCAAGTTTATTTATACAGCACATTTCATTCACAAAGGCAATTCAAAGTGCTTTACATGTATAAAAGCAAGATAAAAGAATATAAAATGGAAACAAGTTCTACCTCTGACTCACAATAGGTGGGTCCCCATTGGTTTGGAGAAACTTCGATTTTCCTTTAAAGGTTCCCGCAATCCTTTATCTATTATTTTATTTTATTTTTTAGTACTTTATTTATGTGTTGTTGATATTTTTGTGTATATGTGAATATTGTATGTGTTTTATTATTTCATGTGTTTCTAATTTTGATGTCATTGCTGCCTTAAGTCTTATCACTATTGGTTATTTCCTTTATTGTCGGGGGTGGGAGGGAAAAATGGATGAAAAATACTCGACCAAGACTACTTATTTGTTCTGTAATTTATATGCCTTGCAATGTTCTTCCAATTTAAAAAAAAAAAAAGTCTGCCAAACCTTGATGTAGTTACATTTTTTAAAACCTTTAAGTGCTTTTAAATAACTTCTTCAACCACACAGCCACTATCCCATCAACTCCTTAATGCGCAATTCTTATAACACATCTTTCAGTTTTATGATGATAATAAAGGACGGTTTACAGATCTTTATTTAAAGAACTAAACATTATCTTGATTGGAAGGATATGCAATGTCTGGTTGTGATGAACCTAATCCATATGTAGAACAAATGCAGCAGAATCCATCAACTCAGCAGCTCCAGTGGACAGATGGACACTTGCCGGGCTGATTATTTCGTGCTGTGATGGACTGGTAGCATCTCCCTCCCTCACTCTGCCCTAAAGGCTGAAGTCGAGCACAATTACTTTGAAAAGCCAGTAACAGTACAACCTCCCTGTGTCATATTGCTGTCAGCACAAGTCAAGAAGCAAACACGCAGCGGCCAATTCACAAAAGGATTGTACAGCTGAACCTGCACAAATAAGACAAATAGAAAACATCTCAAAGCAACACAAAGACTGAAATGCACCGTAACTGAGCCGCCAAGCAGATAGCGTCTCGGTGCTCCTGTGATATTTGCATGTATTTAAATTAGGTACCATCACAAGACCCCTTCTGGTGTTCCACTTGCAGCTACACAGACAATATGTCATCCGTTACATTGCCTTGATCTCCTCTATTAATACTTTAGTACACTATACATATACTGTGTGCACTATGTACAATTTGTCTGAGCCACTGACTGCATTGTACTCATCTCTGTACATCCCTTATTGGATCTTTGTGTATTCAACACCTGTTTCAGTCGACTGAGGATTCATGTCGTCTTTTCATATTTGGATACTCAACCAGAGCCATCATATACTACCCTGTTGTTTCCTTTCAAGGACTGATGATCCACATGTACTGTGCCTTTTCTTGATTCAGTGTTTTCTTCATCCACAATGTGCAGGGCTGCTTCAGGTTCCTGCAAGCTGCAGGTTCACTGTTCAGTCATTTAATACATGGTAGCTTGATTAATGACCTCTGCCCAGGCCGAAGGCCTAGGTAAGGAGGTTATGTTTTCACCAGCATTGGTTGGTTGGTTGGTTGGTTTGTTGGTTTATTGGTTTGTTGGTTGGTTGGTTGGTTGGTTGGTTGGTTTGTTGGTTTGTTAGTTGGTTGTTGGTTTGTTTGTTTGTTTGTTGGTTGGTTTGTTTGTTGGTTGGTTGGTTGGTTTGTTGGTTTGTTTATTTGTTTGTTGGTTGGCGGAGGTCTGCGCTCTCCGAGTGCCATTCTAGTTGAGTATGCACCACTAATGTGCATATCAACTGAAACGATGAGGGATTATGACTTAATTTTAAGCCCCTGTTTTGTAAATCCAAAGCCCTAAAAGTGAACCTGCTGCAACCTCTGAAAGACAATAAAGTTAGTCAGGATCGCCGGTATCAGGGCCTTAATAGACATTCATTGCATTTGACGTTCTCTACACTTCAACCATTGAAAAAGACCATGAGATGCAGCAGGTTTGCACACAATCACTGGTAATCCAGTCAGTACCGAGACAGATCCAAAGATTTTTATTTTATTCTTTAACAGGCTCACATTCAATAACCGTCCTGCTCTGACTGGTAACTCCAGCTGACACCACTCCTCTCTTTAGGCAGTGGATGGACAGAGGTTGAACTTGGCATACAGTATGTACCTCAGGGTTCTCATAAAAAGACCTCAGTGATTCCACCCTGCCAGGATAGAAAACACCACTATTATTCTACTTCAACACTGTTGTTTTAGGGGTTTTTTGGTAGGATGACAAGCAGTGAAAGTGTGTAGCTGCCTCATAATGACCGATCAGGCTTGTTTATGATCTCATTTCAAACCACAAGTGTCGTCTGGCTCTTCAATAACGTTGTCAGGTTGTACGTTAGCCTGCTTGTCATTTATTAGTGTGATTTCTCCCGAGGTGATACTGTGTCTGGTGCAACACATTCAGAGCAAAATGAGGACACACTGCCAAGGAAGCACATTGTTTAGGGAATACACATTTTCAAATACAATTAAAGGGCTGGCATGAGTCGACAAGACTAACGTACTGACTATGTGGTGCAGAGATTCAACCCCAAATGAACCCAACACTGACGATATGTACATGCAACATTGAAGATGTTAAAGGACCAGTGTGTTACATTTAGGGGGATCTAGTGGCAGAAATGGAATATGATATTAATAACTATGTTTGCTTTAGTGTATAATCACCTGATAATAAGAGCTGTTGTGTTTTTGTTAGCTTAGAATGAGGTGTTTATATCTACATATGGAACTGGTCCTCTCTTTACGGAGTCCGCCATGTTTCTACAGTAGCCCCGAATGGACAAACCAAACTCTGTTAACTTCACAGTCACTCAGTGACAGACTTTTGCGTTTCTAGGGCTGGCCCTCGACGGTCAAGCCAAAAAATGCCCTCTATAGGGATGTTCTCACGCCATCATAATGATGATCACCATTATTGACAATGACTGAATCAACACAGAGTTTCTACTATCATTAAGTGAAAGTGTCATTTGTGAACGGCTTTAAAAAGGATGGCGGAAAGAACAGAGAATATGTGGACAAATCTCATTTGGAAGCCAACACACCATTAATTCAGCATTATCCACATCATTAACTCTCCAACCGATGAGATTTAAATTGGAAATTTCTACCGACTTTGGAAACTAAGAGTAGATTTTTTTGGCTGAATTGGTCACACGTGTGATATGAGGATAAAACACACCAAGAGGAGGGCTTATGGTTCACCCAGGAGTTTTCAGATTAATATAATTAGGGCCCGAGCATTGACAACGCCGGGCCAGCGAAGGCCGTATTGATACTGTAGGAATTCTTCTTTTTCTTTTTCATGCAAATGAATGGCCTTTTTGAGGGCCTTAGCATGCTCAAAAAGTTGTTAAACTTGGCACACTTATCAGACGTGTGAAAAATTTGATATTTTAAAAGTCTCAGGCTTGGGTGTTGCAAAATGGTTTGCTAGTGCCCCCTAGAAAATTGGAAAAATTGAGCACCTCGGTCCGGTTTCACCTACATGTATGAACTCTGGCAGGCAGATGTAACATGTGGAGACGCACAAAAAGGCCTCTTGGAGGTATGCCCAAAACTCAACAGGAAGTCAGCCATTTTGAAATTAATATGCGATTTTTTTCCCATTTTCAGCGTTTTATAGGTCGTGTACTTTAACGAACTCCTACAGATTTAATCAGATCGACTTGAAATTTGGTCAGGACCATCTTAAAACCTTAAGGATGAAAAGTTATTCAAATGGTGAGTTTTCACTGAATGACCTGACCGTGGCGTTTGCAAGTGTACGGATGTTTGGAAATTAGAATCTCTGTCATAATAGCTGATCAACAAACATACAAGAAGGAAGGTTAAACCTTTTATTCATATTTCCTCTTGATGATCTCGACACCTTGAGCTGTAGAACCACCAACGTGTCGTCACTGATATGCGTAAAAAGAATCTAGCAGGCAGTGCTGCAGTACATCCAGGCTCACAGCGGGGTCTACCTCCGTGTTTGGGTGCTACATCTCTGGGAATGACAAACATGGAAGATTTGTTCCACGTTTCATGATATTCTTGGAGTGACTCGCTCATCAATGTGAGGTAATCATTAGAAAGTGGCATCCAGTGATTGACATTAGCCTGGGTTTCAGATAGCGATCAGCACCGCGAAGGGTGGAGGCGCGTGTGTATTCTTAGCCGCCTGTAACACAATCTCGAAGTTTCGCCACGGCCTAACGGGTCGGTTCCACAACAACAATATTTTCAAATTTAGAAAGGCATGCATATTTCATTCGCACTAGCAGAGTATCAATCTCTGCCACATGGCATCAGCAGCGGGGATATTGATTCAGTTTCTCATCTCAGAAATGTTCCATGGGGCCGTGTCTGTCGCCGCTGCTACCTCACGCTGTCATCGTTCTGTTGAATCTAAAAAGTAGCCATGAATAATTCTATAGATTTTCCCCTTACTTGTTTTTTATTGCGGGTGATTTAGAACCGTGGCTTTACCCCCTTTACACACCACCCAGCGTCCATGCATCCACCCTCTGCAGACAGACACAGCCGGCTGTTGCTCGCTGTTCCTCGTCACTGTCAGCGGCGACATGAGCTCCATGTAAAGCCGTGTTAACACGACGCCGAGACGCAGACGCGCAGGAGCTTGCCACGAGATGGAACGACGCACAACAACACAGAGAAGCTGTCATCACCCCCACAGGGCTCCAATTCCATTCAGGACCCAATAACAGAGTCATTTTCTCTCCCAGCCGTGCCTGTGTGTTTATCTCATGTGGCTCGGCCTCGCGCTCAGATTGCATGTTCATTGCTGTTTTTTTTACTCTACTGTATGTGTGTGTGTGTGTGTGTGTGAAAATAAATAAATGGAAACACTCTCAGGTTGTTTTTTTTTCTCTCTCTTACACCTTCCATCCAACCTGGAATAATCTGCAGAGCCATGTTATTTCTTTTTTTCTGCTTCACTTACGTAGTTAACACCAGGAGCTGCCTGCAGCACAACATCTGAAAGCTGGTTATTATAAATATTATTAAAAGATCATTTAAAAAGTATTAATACGTGTTATTTTTTTAATCATCAATCCATTACTTATCTGTAAAATGTAAAAAAAATAAATAAAAAAAATCAAGTCCCCGCAGCCTAATATAATATAATATATATATATGTATATCATTTTACATTTTCAGTGCCTTGCTTAATGACACAACAATAGAGGAAGCAGCTCATTGTCTGATTATCTAAGACTTTTATTTTTATTAAGGATTTTGGGAAACACAGTTTGCCACGCTGCACCAGAATCATTCAACTGTGGTGTTCGACAAATGAACATGCAACAGCATCTGGTTAATGTTATTGCCACTCACCCACTCACTATCATCTCACTGACGTTTCTCCCATCCGGAGAGAACTGCACCGTTGGGCCGAGGTGATCCCCTCAAATGAAGCACACATACAACCACTAATGAGCTGATACTCTACACACGCAAACACACATTATTATGTAATAAAACTGCAATAACATAATTGTTTTAGAGGGCAGCAGAAACAGGTTGTGAAGTTAAGTTAGCAAACAGTTGCTTATTTGCACATCCATTAGACATTGAGCGACATTAGCTTTAATGTTTGTGACCACCTGTTTTTGCTCCATTTTTGGTCTCCACCACCAATATCACAATATCTGTCTCTTTAGCTGCTAAATGCTCCACTGTGTTCACCAGCTAGTCTCTGCTGTCTGTTGCTGAACAGGTATAGTGTTCAGTTGGGTTTTTTTAGAGCTTGTGAGAGCGATGCAATACCAGCAAAAAATAGCGAGAACTGCACAATTTACAACTATATATCCATAGCAAGCCGTCCTGACAGCATTGGCCTTTGAGGGGATGGACAGTCCTATCCTAAATGAAAGCTGTCACATCGTTGCACCATTCACCTTTATTTAACCGATCTAAATTTCATAGTGTAGTTTTGAGCCACAGTCCAGTGTGTGTGTGTGTGTGTGTGTGTTATCCCTGTGTGACGCTCCAGACTGTCCTGGGTGTGAAAACCTCCGCTGCTGAGAAGGAACAGAACTGGCATTAAAGTGTGACATCTGATTATCTCATCTGAAGGTCAGACATTACACTAAATCCTGAACCAGCCTGGGATTTTATGCAGTAATGCAGTGCAGCTGTGATTATTAATAATGACAGTAATAATAGGCAGTCTTGTAAAATGCCCCTCCTCCCCTTTAATAGATAATTAGTATCTCAGTGTGTGATTGATTGTTGGCTTAATAATCCTTTGATAGATGGTTTAAATAGGTCATTCCCACTGATGGTGTTATGGATACCAATGAGGAAGCTACTTAATTCCTGTCGTGTTCCGTGTTGATTATATTCAACACAAATAAGACAACTAGATGTGATGAAGGTGCATCTCCTGCCTCCACCATACATCTTTTGAAAACAGGAAGTCTCTGCGTGACGGCATCACCGTGACGACAAACAGCTGGAATGTGAAGAGTGTAATCCGGGGCTGATAACAACCTGAGCATAATCGAGCTATTTCAGGCCACATTACAAGGCGATCACATTCCCCCTGCTCAGACTTAGCCTTCGCGATAGAGAGGAGGAATAATCAGCCCGGTTGAGATAAAGGCGGGGTAATCTATCATCAGACCGCGGGGCGCTGGGGGTTTCCGAGCCACGGGGGCGCCGAGGCCCCCTTATACTCCGAGAGGACGATCCATCATTTAACATGCTAACAAGGCAGAGGGATTTTAACACGAAAGATAACGCAGGTGCGGCGTTATCGGCGCGCTCTCGGAGACCTCTGCTTGCGCCGATGGGGGAACGCTTCCTTATCTCCGTCTGAGAGAAAACTGACCTTGTGACACTGAGAGAGAGCAGCCAAAAAGAAAAGTGAAAACATCTAGTTGTTAATTAATGTAAAAGAGTATAGGGCAAGGTCAGTGTATTATTTCTGTATGACCACATGGATCTGAAAACTATAGCCAATGATTATACAGAGACATGAAGTCTGATTAAGCGAATCAATAAAAGCTATTAGCCAGCGAGTAATTGCTCTTTTCATTCGTCTGACTGTTGCAGTCTGTGCTCATATTAAAGAGCACAGATGTAAAGTTACTTGTACTGATACTGATAATCAGACTGAAGTTGTTTCACTTCATCCATTAAGCCTGACACCGTGTTCATGATAGCCGGCTTCCTTATCGGGATGTGGAGGTTATTTTGCATAGTTCTGCTCTAATCAGTAGCAAGCACAGTAGCTTATCTGTCTTCCAACATCATTTCCAGTCAATACGGAAGCAGCCACTTACTAAGAACGGTTAACTAACGTTCAATGACGAGGCTTTTCCAATATTTTTAAAATCATTTCATCATCAGATTGTTGTTACGGTTAATACAAAAGCAAACATGAATTGCAGGTGTGTGTCATGGATGTATTAAGAGAACTGGATACAGCGTTGGAGGCGGGGCCCCGGTCGTTCCTATGAGAGTTGCTCATTGGCACGTGAAGCCTAAATGGCTCGACTTCCGTCTGGAAAAGTATACCGGATCTTGGCGGACTAGCATCCGCTCGGTCACATAACTCGATCACGGGGTCCCAACGTCACGTCGTCGTCACGGTTTCATTCCAGCCTCGGTCTGGATCTCATTCACATGAACGGAGGAAGGGAAATAACTCTGGATTCGGCTATTAGTGCATCTTTCAACTTTAAAAACTTCATTTGTTCGTACTGGGGAGTTGATTCACCTCAAAAAAAAATGATCCGCTGAGTTACAGACGTCTCTTTCCCAATGTAAGTCTATGGGAAAAAAGTATTTTTGGGTCCAATGGCGTCACGTGACGGATACGGAAGTTGCAGTACCGCCGTTTGGCCACTACGGAAATTTTCTCGTAAAGTTATGACTTTATTCTTGTAATATTACGACTTTTTTTCTTCTGACTTTATTCTGTAAACCTCAGATTCTTTTTCCCTCAATGTGGCCCTAATATTCCGTCGTACATTTGCACTTGGGCCCTCACTGCATATACTATATACTTAAACTTAATAGGCTGTGTTACCTTCATCACAATGCTCAAATATTTTGCGGCTCCAGATAGATTATTTATTTTATTTTTTTTGCCTAAAATGGCAAAAGTAAAATCGGAGTGTACACCTTGTACTATATGGCAGTATCTGAAATGAGAAACAGCACTGGTCCCATTTACAAAGAATAGCAGCCTCTCAGTCTGTATGTGTGAACAGTCTGTTACGACCTGTACAACTGCCTCAGTCTCGTCATTTTTGTGGCAATTCTTTCTGTCACTATTGTTTATGGAAGTAGCCGTTTTTTGTTCCGGCTCCGGCACAGAGTGATAACGTCCACATCCTTCATCCTGCCTACACAAAGCTGATTGGACGATTGTTTCTCCAACCCGCTGGAAACAGACGTCGACGAGCACAATAACCGCTGCACAAATCAAAGCTATGGGCAATGATTCAGACGTCTTCGAAACATTCCCAGAGTGTTACACCTTTGGAAAGATTTCAGAATCATTATGGGATGTTCTGAATCCTGCAAACCGTTCTATGAGCATTATAGAGAGCTGTTCCACCGGCTTCTGTTACTCAATAGAATCTCTCACTGAGGAGTTTATTAGCAATTTGCTCAGATAAGTATTTATGCTTTCTATTAAAATGCCAATGTTATAACTTGGAATGTTACTCAACATCATGAGGATGTTCTCTGCTGCCTGGGGTTATTCAGTCAGTTATTGACGTCTTGTATTAAGCTTGAAAAGCTTTGAGACCGATTTTCCAAAGGCACCTCTAAAAAGAGGTCTGAGTCGAACATTCCTTGAGTGTCCGTCCGTCTGTCCTGTGCTGTAATCCAACGACACTGTTGGGAAAATAATATTTCAAGGACATGCTTTTGTAGCCCGAGGAACTACTTGCCAAGTGCTATTCAGTTTCCCCCCATCTGCGTCCAATCAATGCTATCAACGATGTTGCCAGTTCTGTTTCCATCTGTAGATGGACCAAGTTTTCCAGAAGTCTATACCACGGAAGACATTCTCCGTCCTCCCCCCCCTCCACACCACCGCCTCTCAAGGACAGAACAGCGAGGAGCAGATACTATGCCGCAACCTGATCTATATTCTGGACAGGATGTGTACTATATAAAGAAAGTGATGGGTCTTTGTAAGTCTACCTTGCCCCACTTTCCTCCAAAACTTCCTGAAGCCTTCCACTACAAGCGAGCGTCAGATAAGGCTGGCTGTTGGGAGAGAGGTGAGGAAGTCTGTGCACAAACACTGCCATCTCTCTCCCCCCCCAAACGCCTCCCCACTCAGTCAAAGGGCTGTTTTCACTGCTCCTGTCCCTCTACTCCTCTATCTGCTCAATTGATATTGCAGTACATTTTCGTGTAGCGCAACTTGTTTGATATCATCATGTGTAATACCAGATGGAACATTTTGAAAATTCAACCGGCTCTGCAATTTTAATACTGTGGAGTAAAAGGGAAGTTTCTGAGCAGATAGTTCTGGGGTGGGTTTTTTAACTTGTGTTCAGGGATGAGAACATGGAACACTTCAGTCGTGTTTACATTTTCATTTTTTTTTATCATTGTTGTAGGTCTATGGTATGACGGTACGACGGTACGACGGAGTATTAGGGCCTAATTGAGGAAAAAAAATATCTATAATCTGAGATTTTTTTTTGAATGAAGTCATAATATTACGAGAATAAAGTCATAGGTTTACGAGAAAGAAAAGTCGTAATATTATAAGAATAAAGTCCTAAGTTTAAGAGAAAAAAGTTGCAGTATTATGAGAATAAAGTCATAATATTATAAAGTAGTAATTTTAAGTGTTATTTTCTTTTTTCTTGTAAAGTTATGACTATTCTCGTTATATTACGACTTTTTTTCTCTTAAAGTTATGACTTTATTCTCGTAATATTACGACTTTTTTTTCCCGTAAAGTTATGACTTTATTCTCGTAATATTACGACTTTTTTTCCCGTAAAGTTATGACTTTATTCTTGTAATATTACAACTTTTTTCCCATAAAGTTATGACTTTATTCTGGTAATATTACGACTTTTTTTCTCGTAAAGTTCTAACTTAATTTTCGTAATATTACAATTTTCTTTCCCGTAAAGTTAGGACTTTATACACACGTATACTCACGCAATGCCCCCAAAATGAAACTCCGTCGACCAGCTCCTCGGCACCGCAGCGCCGGCAGCTCACGCAGAACTGGTGCCCGCCTCCCTCCAGCCGCTACTGGGTGCGAGGAGTCCAGTGCTCCACGCCATGGATGCGTTCTCGAGCTGCAGAGGGCGGAGCTGGCAAGCTGCCACATGTCTGGAGAGTGAACCGGAGTAACGTTTCACATTTCCTTAATAATAAAAGTGCTAAAAAACACTTTCATAAAACGTTTGTTGTCCTTAAATACAAATCCTTAATATCGATACGATTTCATATCGATGTACGTCTCTCATGAAGGACAACTTGCTGAGTACCTATCGGTGTTGGATCATAGGAATATAAATCGATACATTGATGTAGTAGATAAATTGTTATCTACTTATCTCTCACCTCATATGTTTTCAGAAACATATTACGGTGAACATAATATAAGGGAGAAAAAAAATTGCAAAAGGATTTGAAATGTGGGAGCAGCATCTCACGAGTGAAAGCATTGGTCCAATCAGGTGCCTAGTGCGTAGTGGCCTGCAATCAAGCCACCTCCAAAGCTCATTAAAGGGATAGTTTGGATCTTTTTCATTGGGGTTGTATGAGGTACTTAGCCATAGTCAGTGTATTACCTTCCGGAGATGGCAGTCGGCACGCCCCCACTTTGGAGAAACAGACAGGAGTTACCGCACAGAAGCAAACCGACGTACTGCTGTGGACGGGGGCGGCAGAACAACGTATTTGTCCTTGGTGGAGGTCTGTGCTCTCCGAGTGCCGTTTATGTTCTCTAATGTATTCCTGATTGAAGGACCAGTCAGCTCTGGATTGTTGAAGTTTGTACTAACTTACATCGGTTGTACAGCATGCAAATCATGTTAGACTTATCATTTTACTTCTAAGAGTAGGCCTCCTGTTGTTTGACGAAAACTCTCTCTCAGTTTGCAGCAACGATGAATCTACGTTACATAAGAAAGATCCTACTGAAAACCACCACAGGCCTCAGCAGATCTGGTTTTAGATGTAACATGGATCCTGACAATGTGTCAGCCTTTCGCTTTGCTGGATTTAATTGCTGCTTTTTGATAAAGCAGATCATCATATTTTAATGCAGGAGCCTGAAAAAAGATTGCCGGTCTCTCAGGACGCGAGTTAGATTGGTTTAAATCTTTTATGTCCTGAAGGCTTTTCCTAGTCTGGGGGACTGTGTGTGTCTTCCTTATGCTATTAATAACATATGAGTGATTCCAACAGGTCCCCTGCTGGCTCCGTGGCTCCTTCTTTAGATTTACTACCATCAGGGAAACCTTCCATGAATCTATGTTAATCTTAGAGCTCAGATCAGTGTGGGCGGGTAATATAATCACTCAGATATTTGGGTACTACTTTGATAATGTTAGGAGACCTTTGTCATAATGTTTACACTGACCTCCTCCCTCTATAATACCGTCACCTCATCTCTTCCATCATAATTATTATGGTCGCTGGAGGGATGTGTAGCTTGAACGTAAACAGATGTTGTTTGAGGACAGTCTCAGCGACTGATGAAGACCTGCAGGGCAAATACCTGCTGAATATATGCATGCGGTATTTATTCTGCAAGTACAAATTGTCAGGGAGCTCCTGAATGCAGCGTTGACTACATTTCAAATAGATTGTGGGATACAAAGGATGCACTGATTGTGTCCTCCGAATACAGACAAAACAAGGCGACATTTGTCTCATACATTTGCATCTGTATCAGTGCAGAATACTGGAAGCTATCTTTCCTCTGTTTCTGCAATATACTCTTGAAATTCCAGCTACGTTTTTATGAATTTAAGAGCAATTTTAAAGCAGCCGATTAGACTGTTGTCAGGCTATTAAATAGACATTATCAGTCGCTATAAGCCTTATAGATGTGGGTCAATAGGGGCCTACTACACCCACTAGTAGGTTTTACCCTCTATTAACATCGCAGATCACCAAAAGAAGGTATAAAAGAACACAACAGTGACCTTAAGCGACCGTAGTAATTATGACAATGCGTAGTTGTCTTTGTGTTTGTAGCTATTTTAGCCCAAACACTTAACTGTTTTATTTTGTGTAAACCTAAATAAGTTGTAGTTTTGTTGTCTAAACCTAAAGAAGTTGTAGTTTTGTTGCCTAAACCTAAAGAAGTTGTCGTTTTGTTGCCTAAACCTAACTTTTTTTGTTGCCTAAACCTAAAGAAGTTGTAGTTTTGTTGCCTAAACCTAACTGTTTTTGTTGCCTAAATCTAAAGTAGTTGTAGTTTTTTGCCTAAACCTAAAGAAATCTTTTTGTTTGTGTTCAAAACATGATGTTTCATTCAGTTTTAAGCATTATAACGTGTTGCTTTTAAGTTTCACTTTCACTTTTACAACATTGTAGGCGTAGTAGGCACCTAATAATAATAATAATAATAATAATAATAATGAACTTTCTCCTAGTTTGAAAAGAAAATAGAAAACAGTTCAGGCTTGGCAGCAAAATCCTCTTTAAAAAGTCCTAATTTTAAGGATTTTTTTTTTTATATTATTTAAAAAATGACATTTCCATGGCGTTTCAGACAGAGGGTGAATACAGGTATATTCAAGCAGACGGCATAAGGAAAATAAAGGGTTTTTTAAACATTAAAGTATGTCAACGTGTTCTAGTAGAAACCCAAAATACAAATATGAACCTGAAAATGAGCACGATATGTCTCCTTTAATTGAGCTCTATAAATTGGGTTCATTAGTGAGCGGAGTGCACAATAACGGTGCAAAAAACAGATTTTTATCTCACAGTCAAAATGAGCCACACATACTTCAGTTTGATTTAACAAAACACCGGAGGACCGTTATTGTTGTAAGGCTCAGATAATGAAATATTTCTGACATTTAAATCTGTGTCAGCTCGCTTTAATTAGTGAGTATTGTCCAAATGTTGCCAAGCAACGCCGATTATTCGGAGGGAAATTGACCTTTGACCAACAGAAGTTGATCAGACGCTGCAGTCAGGAGTGCACGGGAGGTGGCTCATCACTGCTATCACACGGTCTGAGGCCGCTTATTGCAGGAAGGAAACGGGAGACGGGCGGTTGGGGTGGAAACAGCCTTGAAAGCTCCTTGTGACATTTTGATTTCTTTGCCGCCGTGCTGCACTGATAAGTCGACATTATTCCTCGCTTTCTTTAGCGGTGTCAAAAGAGGCCAGCTGAAAACGAGCTGACAACCAGGAAGCAGGCGGGGGTGACAGGAATACTGTGAACATGAAAACTTTATTTGGGCTATTAAAGCTCTGAATCACAGGCCGCTGCCGCCGCCGCCTGCATGAAGGACACCGAGGAGCCTCACTGCACCATTGTGCACCATTGTGCATAACAGCAGACATGGGGGGCGGGGGGGGGGGGGCTAAATGGTGGCTGTGGACAGAATCACTGGAGGTTCTTTTACAGCCTCTCATTTCCAGTCGTATCCATGCATTTAGTTTATGTCTAATTTGTTTGGGTTGATTACACCAGAAACATTTCCCCCTCTTTACCGCTTATAGCCATTTACTGCAATGTGATGTTACTAACCACAGGAAGGCTGTTACAGAACTATAGTAAATGTTAGCTAATTCTAGCTGCACTAATTCATATTTCAAAATGATTAATGGATCACATAACTATGACTATGCAGTTCCCCTCTTTTAGCGTCTTTTAGCTCATTGTTTTGGTTTTATGGCCCACAATTTTTACTGTTCTGGTTCAGTCTTAAGCTGTTTTTGGTGAAAAAGCTCTCGTAAACTCACTGAACACCTGCAGATAGACACAGTTGGAGACCAGCTGGTGAACATAGTGGAGCATTTAGCAGCTAAAGAGACACATAGTATTCTCAGCAGTTGGTGGAGACCAAAAACAGAGCTAAAAGAGAAAGAATATTGCACTCGCATTTACAAAATGAATGATAATGTTGCTCTGTCTCCTGGATGTGTAGTTAAGCACATTATAGCTGTTTAAACAGATAAACCAGTGATGTGTTCACAGCTGCATACTGCCCACAGGTGGCCCAAAAAAAACAATGAATGCAGCTTTAAAGCCACATTATTTAACTGTTTCAGCCGCTGGTGCCACAAGTGGCCAAAAGAAACAGGATACTGTTGAATTGTCAAATGTAGTGTGACAATACCACGAGTAGAGTCATAACAGACCAAGTAAGACTGGAGCGGAAATGGATGAAACAAGCATTGTGAAGTTGTAACTTTGGGTTCTGAGAACTTGTGATATTACAGGAGGATCTCAAGCATCTTTCTGATTAGCAAACATGAAAGCAGCCGAACAATTTGGTAAAATTGCCTTGCTCACAAATCATAGCTACCCAAACTGAGAGCACATCCAGCCGGTTGAGGAGAAACAGGTATGTGCTCAGGCAGATTATTACCTGTGTTTAACTGTGAAATAGCACATTATATCAAATTGTGTAATTTTCTGTTTTTTGTTGTGCACTATTTTTTTTCCCCACTGCCAGGAGAGCCTTGAGTCGCTGCAGGCCCTTTATGGAAATCAAGTCATTAAGAGGGCTGAAAAGCTGCCAAGTCTAGTGACAAAATAGTTGGCAACAGCAGATTTCTCTCCAGCATCAAACACAGATATGATGACAGGCTGATGAATGTTAAAGCGCTACCTGTTGAGCTTTAAAACATCAAATAATCTTTGTCAAATTAATTGTGCTACCTTTGTATAGTTGGTATAAACAATTTAGATCTTCATCTCGTCTCACACGAGTGGCTGTGACAGTGTAGTTTTCTTTCAGAACTCCCATTATAGGCTACCATTAGTTTCCTTCCCTCCAACATGTTGTTAGACATTTTCATATGAAAGGATGAGCCAAAAACTTTCTTTGCAACATGGACACTGAGTGAGGACACTAACTACCCGCCTGTTCTTGTTCACAGGGCGTCAAATACTGAGGCGTTGTCAGCCATCAGCGTGTTTTGAGAGCATAAAGGAAGGTGGATGGGTCCAATAAACACAGGGCTTTCATCCAGGAGACGGCTGTTTGTGTCTCGTGTGTTAAGTTTCACTTTCACGTAACAATTAACTGTTTGTAGATGTCCAATGTTCACAATGTTCAGTGTCATTTTCACTGTGCAAACAATTGTTTTTAGCCCAACCATATAGTTTTTTTTCCCTAAACCTAGGTCCTAAACTAAATGGTCTAAAGTGACGCCAAGGAGCGTGACGCCATGACGCCAAGGAGCGTGACGCCATGACGCCAAGGAGCGTGACGCCAAGCAAGGAGTGCGTGACGCAGCGCAACGGAAAAGGGGCAGGTGAGAGGTTGATGGGTCCAACAAACACAGGACGTTCAACAAGGAGACTGGTGTCTATGTCTTTAAGTGTTGTTGAGTTATTTTGAAGTTACTTTCGGGTGCTTTCACCCAGGTCCGTGTGCCCGGCTAATACGGTTCATCAGTTCAACAGAAGTAAGGTTCATTTTAGAACTGGTACTTGCTTCATTAACTACACAATCTGCTGCAAAAGTCTAATCCCCGAGTATAGTACAACCCCCACTTTTCAAATGTAATTTGCAGAAAAAAAAGGTCTGATATTTGATCTAATATTGTAAACCTAATGGTGCCCCTCTGCATGTTTCATTGAAAAACATATTAGGTGATATGCATACAGCATTTTCCATCTTTTTCTCACAAAATGGAATGGCACATTCCCCATGTATTATGCACTCATTGTCACGTCCTAAAGGTGGCATAATGCATGGGGGGGTTCATGATTTTCACCCCAGACCTGATCCCTCACAGGCCAGAGACATTGCTACTGGAGGTGGAGTCTGTGTATTTTATTAATTAATTGAATTCTCCATATTTGATTTATCGAGTAATGCTCAATTATATTGTCTGCACAATCTATTTCATAAAATGAAGAAAGCTTATAGTTTCATACCAGAAATAATATTCTGATGGGCAAATGCTAAATCCTTTATTCATTTATTTTTCTGTTGCCTTAAAGTAGTCAAATTTAAATGTCAAGAAAACACTGAAAACAGTCTATAAATGATTTACTAAGTTTTGTGTTGCTGGTCAGTTCGTCTTAATGTGCAAAATGCAGCCGAGCTGAGCATCGCTTGTCATCTTTACATTCACATTAATTCTACTAAAGAGGCCGAGTCCACAGTTCTAGCCTTCATCTTAAAAGGATTGTTGTTTTTTTAAAGTAGAGAAGCAAAAATATTCCTCGTCTTTCTCAGCTTCGAAGGCCGTTTGGTCCTCATATATATAGAAATAGACGAAACCACAGTTATCTACACATTCACTTTATGGTATACACTTGCAGTTAATGGTCAATGTGACACACCAGCAACTCGCACCCACATAAACACACACGTTAACAGAGAATGCCTGGGGCTGATGGAGCGGTTGGGAGTATCAGTTTAGTGTTTACTTGTGTTTTCCTGGTCAGGGGTGAGAGGATCAGAAGCACCCTTGGGGGGTGTGGGGGGGGTACTGCGTGAGTTAATGTTTCACATCCAACAGATTAAGAGCAAGCCGCCAGACGTCAGGTCCAAGCAGACACAGGGGAGTGAAGGGTAATGGATCAGAGAAATTACTCTAGACACATTGAACCACAAAACGCCTCTCGGAGAGCTTCATTAGTGGGCGCCTGCTTCACCGACACCATCCTGGAGGCATCACAGAGGAAGCCCCGGGTCCACCTCGTGGCTGATAAAGTCATCAACACATGGTTTCATTTCTGTTGTCTTCACTGGAAACAAATATGGAAGACCATTGCTGCCCAAAATACTGTTACAAGATGGGAAGGATGAAAGTAATATTGGCATATTCATCTTATGAATATGACAAAGTACATAGGGCTCAAATGTAGTATATCATTTATATCTATTTCTAGCCCTTCCTTGCTAGATTGTATTGTAATAGTATGTTAAAGGAGACATATCATGCTCATTTTCAGGTTCATATTTGTATTTTGAGTTTCTACTAGAACATGTTTACATACTTTAATGTTTAAAAAAATATATATATTTTCCTGCTTGAATATACCTGTACTCTGTCGGAAACACTCCATTTTAGTACATTTCAACGGAATTGCAATGGAATTGTGTTGCTAGGCAACAGCTTGGGTCCATGTTTACTTCCTGTCAGCTAATGTCATTCACCTAAACTGCAACGGGAAATAAACTGGGACACATTTAGAATGTTTACGTTTAAAACCACGTAATGGTCTAAATATTGTATATTTGTGACATCACAAATGGACAGAAATCCAAACGGCTTGTTTCAAACACACAATTTCTGAATACGAGCTGTGTGTATTTCTCCGTATATTGAGCGTTTTGATAGTTTAACAGTATTTATGAAGCACTTAAACCTGCTTTATAATAAAAAAAGACATAAAAATCTCACTTTTTACAATATGGTACCTTTTAAGATGCTCAATAGACAATGCTTCAAAATAACCTGCGATCAACTGTAGATGGCAAAGACATCGCAGTGACGTGTACTGTATGTGCTCACTGGGTATAGGGCATGTTATTTATTACGTTGGCACTGAACAGTGACTAGGACATAAATCGGGAGGTGCAGAATCGTCCAATAAGGATGGAATTTTCCCTAGAGAAATGTCAGATTTGAATGAGCCTCCACTGCTGCTGGTTGCTGGTCACTGACTCCCTGAGAGCAGCGTGTGACGGAGCTGAAGCTGAAGGGACTCTTCTATCTCTCAGGATCATGATATCAATCATTTAGTGAGGTGAGAGGAGCGGAGCGACGGCGCCTCAGGCTGCTCACACTCTGAGGTTCCAGCCTTTTCTTCTTCCAGGACACTGGGTCATTACTGAGAGAAAGGAGACTGAGAGGGGAAACACTGTGCTCACTTCAGAGGGGAAAAAAGCAACAGGCCGGTAATCTATTGTGAAAGATTTGACAATAGCCCCGAAATACCAGCATCACCCAGGGAACAGGAGATCAAACACATACAGTGGAGGGTTTGGGAAGATTAGCCTGTCGGTCAACTTCAGGGTTCTTAATCTCCTCATCATACCAGAAAAGGGACGATAAAAGGTTGGTTTAAGAGTAAAAAATCGAATGAAATGTAGGTACATCAGAGCTCAGTTATAAGGTGATATAATGGGAATGACAACATAATACAGAGGTAATAGCATACATGGTAATAATAGCCAGCAGCAGCAAGTCATAACACAGTGCAGAGAACTTAATAATATGATTGGTTAATATGATTAAAGAAGGCTAGGCATGGACATGTGGAACTAAAAAAAACAGACGTAAACAGACTAGTTAACATCCCGGACGAGCCCCCATTTATGTTGCAACCCAGAGGTGGTGTAGGGGTAAGAGAAGTAACATGCAGCCGGTGTTATCAGGCAATCGCTTTTATTGTCGTGGATGAAATTAAAGGAAAATAAAGGGTACAATACTTAGGATATAACAACAAAAAGCGAGGGTTTCGGGTGGCGTGAAAGAGGTAAAACAAAAGCACACACCCTAGTCCTGAATATTCACTAACAAACAGACAGCTGACACTAAACTCTACTAAAAATAAAGCAAATACCTCATACAAGTTAACAGCCAACAATGCAAAAATCAACTGATCTATTCACAGTAATACTAGGTAAATACTAGGTAACCCCTTGGCCAAGGGGTCGTTGACGCTGACCAAGTTAACCAAGGGGGCCGTTGACGCCAGCCAAGCCAGGGGGCGTTGACGCCGGTCAAGGGGGCATTGACACAGACCAAGCTAAGGGGGCGTTGACGCCAGCCAAGGGGGCGTTGACAAAGGGGGCGTTGACGCCGACCAAGGGGGCGGGACAACGCGGCAGTATGTAACGAGTTGCGATAAGAACATATTGTGATAAAAATGTTAAAAAAAAAATTAGGAGGCAGCTTGTTTTCTATACATTTTATTTTTCATGTTTTGTTCATGTTTTTTATACCTTGCACACTGGCGTTGCAATGACTGATCTTAAGTAGTTAACTTTCCATTTAACCATCATATACATCTCTATCATACAAGGCACTTTAACACACAGCCTGATGTAGTACTCGGCTGCATGATAAATGCTTGGTACCGGAGCAGATGGGGCCACATGGCCCAGGAGACCTCTCAGCTGGTGTGGTCCAGTCTACTGTGGTCGCATCTGAAAATAGACATAGTTCCCTAACACAGGTATATTATGGGAAACAGAGACTGAACACCTGTGTAGAGCACATGTCCCAATGCAGCTTCTCATTATTTACTAAAGCTTATCCTATCCCCAAGCCTAAAGTTAACCCCAGCTGAAACTGCTCCCAACAGTGCTGTATCACCTGCGCCTCAGGAGACACTTTAAAACAATTTGAAACATCTAAGAAATGGTCCTATGAATGGTTCTTATTTCTTACTCACGAGTCAAAACACTCTTAGTAAAAAAGTAGGACTTGGAATAAAGACACTAAAAGTAAGTAAAGTATAGCAAAGTCTCAGTGTGTGCAGCGACTCCTCATTGTTAGAAAATAAAGTCATGTCTCCCCACTGTATGACCTTCCTCCAGCAATGAATCACGCCTTGTCATGAGCATTCAGTGTATCCAACATATACAATGTATGCTTCAATATATTACAAGAAGAAAGCTTATATAAAATATTTTACAGTTGAAAATATTGATATGTACTATTTTGGCACATTATTTTAAATCATATATAGATATAAATTAGGTAAATAAGGATGCAGAAATCATTTAGTATTAACAAAGACAATGTACAAAGACTCTAGTCAAGTCAGCACAGAATAGCATCTTTACAAACAACAGAGCAAGGTCTGCTAGATGTGAAGCCCTGATATTCTCTAAAGGTACATGGTTAACTCTGGCCTACTCCTCAGGGGTCTTGGAGTGTCTTCTGCAGATATGACAATTTCCATTACAAGACAAAATGCTGCAAATACAGAAAACAGCAACTGTTTCCAGGGGACAGTAAAAAGTGTGTTTGGTTGTGTTTTCTCTTGTCAAATAGGTGAAGATGTTTCCTTAATGTGCTCTCAGGGCCACCGTAGTAAAGAGTCCCCGCTGAACTATTCCCCCCCTAATCCTGCCGTCCATCCAGAATAATGGCATTCCAGCTGGCTGACGGTCCACTAATGGACGTCTCCGTGGGTGCAAATGAATGAGTGTTAAGATTCCAAATGTTAGCATGTTACAGTGGCGGCCTGTAAATAATGATGTAGAGTAGTGAGCGCTCTGTACAGACGTGCCGCTGAGTGACATTCCCTCATGTGTAGTCATGCTGAGAAATGATTTTTCCAGCTTTATCTGTAGTCATGCAGTAAGGATCACTATAATCACAAACCTGGGCTCCGCTGAATACTAATACGAAGCATCCCACTGTCTTGAGTTACATTAAAGTCAAGTGTAAAATCTCACACCAATTTATGGTTTATTTAATCAACTTTCTTTTCTAAAGCAGTGTGAAGCAGATCGCTGTGTGTGTGTGTGACAGAATGATTAGTCTAGGCTATTTAAAGCAGCATTTTTAAATGTGTGCTTCAGTACAATCATTTAAAGCACACAGTGTTCACATAAAGGCTAACTGAGTAGACGCTGTTACATAATGGCTCAACATTGTAAACTATTTTTATAACTCTATCATAATCAGGCTTAGATGAAGGGCTCCATTATTGTGGTGGTCAGTACAAGCAGCACTTTGGTGCTTCGGTGTTTTCCTGACCATGAAATCCATCGGTCTGTAGAGTAGAGTTGTTTGTATTTTGGTGAAATGGTGTCGTAACGTGGGGCAGCGTGGGGCGGCTTCAGTCCTCAGCCATGTCTCCGATAAATGACGTTTCAGCTTTATATCAAAAACATGATCTTAAGTCATTTTAACCAAGATTGACCAACATAACCATAAAATACAGCCCTGCTTCAGTTGCTGCTCAGTGAACATTTGGCGGTTACTCTCAGTATCAACAGATGTTAATCAGCAACATTTCTTTTTTAATTTTTCTAATTATGTTGAGAAGAAACATTGCAGCATAGCGTTCCTTTCAAATTACATTTCCTGCTGCAAATTAGTATTTAAAAGGGATTTTGGAGGAGACAGCGCACCTGAAAACACGACTGAAACACATCACATCTGCTGCCTGCCGAGACGGCAAAGATTGTATTATTTAGATCACTGTTTCACAGTAAAACCAGTGGTTGTCATGAAATTGTAGATGCAACGCAAGTACTCAGAAAAAAAATGGAAATCTGAATATCTGATTCTAGACCTTGTGGTCATTTTTTCTCAGTTCAAAATGTTCTCAACTTGGGAAAAGTAGTTTGAAAACAAATCTAAATTCATGGTGCACTTAGGAGCTTTTTCTAGAGCAGACTACAGCTGCAGGCTCCCCACAGTGGGAATTGCCATTGGTGCTCCAGGCTTTGGTGAAGGACCCCTTTGAGCCTCTCTTTAAAGGGGCTCTATGTAAGAATCAGAAATTGCTTGTTAACAGCGACACCTGTGGCTGTTAAGTCAGCGACAGTCAGCGTCCTGTTGCTCGCGCTTATGCTCGTAAACGAAGGTCTCTCCATGAATCGAATCCTTCACCAGATAGAACTTTGTTTTTTTTGTGCTTCCGTGGAGTTTGTGTTGGAGTCTGAGTTGTAGTAGGGGCTGATCGTTTATTGGTGTTAATGGACTCCATTTCTAACTGAACGTTAGCTATGGTTGCTGACGGTTAACCTTGTAAGCGGAGCTGATAATAAAGGCACTCGCAAGCGTGCATGACGTCACATTTATTGGATTTTCCCGGTATAACAGGCCCAGGTTCATCACATTAATAGCACTCTACAGGCTGATAGAGGGAACCCAGAAAGTCGCGGAAGGTCTGATTTTTTAGTTTATAACCTATTCACACATTGGCAATAAAAAGAAAAACGATTTCTAAGTGTAAAAAGTTACATGCACTCCCTTTTAAAGGTCATTCAAGACAGCTTTGCTGCTTGCACTGACCTCAGCTAAGAAACTGTTTGTACCGACCGTACACCCCTGTTGCTTGCTGTCTTTTTGACCCCTGCAGGGTTGGACCATGGCTTTACCCAGATCAGTTGTGTACTAACTGCGTTGGTTAGGGTCTCCTACTTCTCCGCTGTGGTAGCTTAGGTTTTAAAGAAGTGGGTGGGCTGAGGTGTCTAATCCTGGATCAGTGTGGTTAGGTCGATATGGCAAGACCATGAGATGGTTTGAAAGCTCCAATAAAAAGCCAGTAAGAGGACCTTGAGTTAAGATGTATTGCACTTGCACTGTTAACACACAAAGAAAAATAAGTTAGCTGAAGTAAATGTGATATTGAGATGACACCCGGGTGTCATGAAGGAGCAGTTTGGAGACACCCCGAGTGAACGGCATCACAATCAGGTTATTTAAAGCAGACTGTTGTTTAAAGGTGCTAATCCATCAGCAGACAGGTGTTGGCTGCACCCTGGGGCTCCATCTGCAGAGCCGGAGCCTCGGAAAACAAAGGCAGCCGCTCTTCAAGGCCTCTTCTGGAGCCTCTTTATCCCATGTTGATTTCAGAAATAACCCATTTGAGGTTTGGTAATGGCTGCAATCAATAACTGATGTGTCTCTGTGTGTCAGTGTGAAAGTCCCAACTCAGAGGCACACAACATGACTCCGCTGCTGCTGCTGCATTGTTTACGACCTGCTACACAGGAAGTAGGTAGAAACGCTTGAATTCACATCCCAGAGATTCAATATTTTCCATGATTTTTTTGTTGCTGTAGCTGCGGCCTCAGATACAGAAGACACACTCCGACAACAAACAAACCTCAGATGAAGACAATATTTGGAAGGTTATTGGAGAGAGAAAAAAATAAATTTTTAAATCTACCTGATATTTTTTTTATCATGTAATAAAGGAGACAAACACAGTTTGGACCCACATGTAATACAGTTGCGCTCACATGGATGCATCCATCAGGCTCCACCCACTGTACCTGTAGAAGGCGGAGCTTGTGTGAGATAGTTACGATATTGTAACCCTAGTTCTATAGGCACATGCGGAGCCCTCTACACAATAAATGCTGCTTTATATACTGCACGTATTCGTTAGGCACGTCCTGATTGACCGGCTACTTTTATGCAAATCTCAGTGGGCAATTGAGTGCATGTGATTGGAGGAGAGTATTACCCATAGAGTCCAGTAGAGAGCTCCGCCTGTGCTTACAGAACTATCGTTACGATATCGTAACCTTTGTTAGTCCCTACTAGAGGATCCTGCTTTTCCTATAATGCAGCTCAGTTGTCCATTCGTCCCTAAAGGAGACAAACACAGTTTGGACCCACATGTAATATAGTTGCTCTCTCATGGATGCATCCATCAGGCTCCACCCACTGTACTTGTAGAAGGCGGAGCTTGTGTGAGATAGAGCGAAGGTTACGATATTGTAACCCTAGTTCTATAGGCACAGGCGGAGCCCTCTACGCAATAAACGCTGCTTTATATACTGCACATATTCGTTAGGCACGTCCTGATTGACCGACTACTTTTATGCAAATCTCAGTGGGTGATTGAGTGCATGTGATTGGAGGAGAGTATTACCCATAGAGTCCAGTAGAGGGCTCCGCCTGTGCTTACAGAACTATCGTTACGATATCGTAACCATTGTTAGTCCCTATTAGAGGATCCTGTTTTTCCCATAATGCAGCTCAGTCATCCATTCGTCCCTAAAGGAGACACACAGTTTGGACCCACATGTAATATAGTTGCTCTCTCATGGATAAATACAGTTTAAACTAGAATCACCACCTCGTTGTTGTACATGTAAACATATATGTTATGTGTGATGTGTGGCTGAAAAGATATAGACACCTTTTGCTTTTAGACGTAGATCTCCAGACATAAAACCACCACTATAAACAGTTGCTTACTTGTGTTTTTATGTCTCACAGGTGACGTCACGCTGCAGCACGCTATAATAAATGACACAATGAGAGGTAAGGTGTGAAGTGTTTTGCATGGGGTGCATGATGCGAGGCCTCTGAAACAGCAGTTTAGCCACTAAAAATAATAATTAGACATGCATGGTTTTCTCTCTGTGCAGAGAGCTAATGCATCATCCTGACGTTACCCACAGTCCTCGCTGTGTGTGAACAGCTTCCACTGAGGGAGAACTGTTTTCTACCACCAGCTATTCTCTGTGAACTCTTTCACTGTTAAATAGTCATGGTACAAAATGAAGTGGTAAAAGTCTGAAGACCATCTTGGCGGTTTTAGTGTTAAAAAGGGCTCGAACCTGTAGGTCTGTGTTGTCTGTGTACGTTACAAAGGTCCTAGAGGTCCTGACGCACCAAGCTGTCTAGTCTGCCCATGTTGGCGTTTTTTTGGCTGATTCAGCACGTTGAATCAGCGGCGGAGCCCGTCGGTGAGAGAAATCACTCTGATTGGCAGCTTAAACTAATCAGTGCACGAGAAGAGAAGATGAAGTGAGGAAAGCAAGCCAACAAGTAAAGTCAAGAGGACACACATGGTCTCATTTTTCATCTTCATCTCATCTGACCACGAGAGAGTTAGTCAGAGTTATTCCTTCTCACGCAGGAGCAGAACATACGTGCTAACTGGCCGTCGGCTGTAGTCTTTGCGATGTGTTCGGGTGCAGCTCGTTGGCCAAAACAGAGGCGACGTGAGGCGAAACAACAAGCGGCCTTCGTTGCTGCTAGTTCTCTGATGTCGGATTGGTGTATCCCCAGCTTTATGCGGAGGGGAGGCAGGGAGACCTGTGGATGACACACCGATGGCCCATCAAGTGCAAACAAAAGGTACGCTGCAATGCTGATATCGTTACGTAACTTGACGTTCTAAGTCCAACCTAATAGATACGCCGGTTGCACCATCCAGCCAAATCTTACGCCTAGTCAGGAGCAGGCAAAAAGCCAACATCTAGGCTGTTTCAAGACAGTAACACAACAACGCACGCATCCTCGGGAGAGTGTGTTATACCAGGACTTCAAGGCTGGAGGAATGAATGAGCTGCTCCTTGGTGACAGTGGCTAGTAGCCACTGAAACGCTGGCTGATGACACCGATAATCGGCGCGATGACTGAGCAAGAACTGCGAGTCCTCAAGCACATGTGAAATACATAATGTGCAAATCTTACAAAATAAAATGTGTCTTACTCAGAAACGATCATTTCTTCCATTACTGCAACTTAATAATTTCCTTCATGCTTTCTTTACTCTGAATTATTCATTGTATGCCTTTTAACTGTCTGCACATTTATGCTGAATAACTGAACAAATGTGTAAAGATGGAGATACATACATAAAGTGGAAAATGTAGGATAAAGATAAATAAAGTTTCAGGTCATTCAATCAAGTGAAAAAAAGTAGGTTACAAATAAAGTAAACCAAAAAAAAGTGATTGATTAAAGTCCTAAACTTGGTGCACACGAATGTTTCAGCACCATGGACAGCGTCACTGGCCGAAGGGGGGGGCGACGAGACAGAAAATGACGCCGTCCGTGGTGCTGATACACTGATCAGATCACCGCCCAAAGAGGAGCTGACCGTTGCGAACACGTGCATGTAATTGGAGGAGAGTATTACCCATAGAGTCCATAAGAGGGCTCCGCTGTGCTTACAGAACTATCGTTACAATATCGTAACCTTTGTTAGCAATGTCTAATCCTAAACCGGTCTGGATCAGCGTGGTTGGGTTGAGATAGTGTCACGGCAAGGCGTGCATCCATCAGGCTCTACCCACTGTACCTGTAGAAGGCGGAGCTTGTGTGAGATAGAGCGAAGGTTACGATATTGTAACCCTAGTTCTATAAGCACAGGCGGAGCCCTCTACCAAAGGGGAGGCTTTTGCTCCGGCACCGCTCGCTGAGGAGGCTGCACGTATTCATTAGGCACGTCCTGATTGGCCGGCTACTTTTATGCAAATCTCAGTGGGCGATTGAGTGCATGTGATTGGAGGAGAGTATTACCCATAGAGTCCAGTAGAGGGCTCCGCCTGTGCTTACAGAATTATTGTTACAATATCGTAACTTTTGTTACTCCCTACTAGTGGATCCTACTTTTCCCATGATGCAGCTCAGTCATCTATTCGTCCCTCCCTGCTGCCTGCTCGTCTTTTTAACTGCATGCAACCATTTACATTTCCACCAGCTGAGTAAACGTCTTTATAGCATTCACATCTAAATGTTCATCCACGGCTTCTGTCTGAACATTCAGTCATTCTCTGTGTGTGTGTGTGTGTATGTGTGACAGGTGGTTAATTCTCCCATCTGACTCAAATGGGTTACGATGTTAAAGAAAAATAAGCCAAAGGATTTATAGTTCTCCTAAGATGTGGTGGCAGAAAAAAAAAGTGAATTAGCTGCACAAACAAAACAAGTTTGAGTTTATTTGTTGCGGCGATAAAACAGCAGCTGAGTGGCAATAAAGAAAAATACAGTTGATAAAATGTGATGGCGGAAAAACAAGATGGAGAAAAAGATGCAATCGATCATCTGAGCGAGTGAAATTAAAAAAGCAACAATGGGGCTGTAGAAAGATCTTCAGATGAAAATAAGAAAATCAGGATGACAGGCGGAGACACGACGCGGCACTGCAGAATCTAAATGACCACGTAAACAACTCAGGCATAATAAGATTGTTTTAAAAATATACTGGATTAAATGAGCCCCAATGCAGGGGTTCCCGAATTACCCAAATTATAACTGTCTTTATTACTGAGTCCAAGAAAACAGAACCTGTAACTGTGTATATTTAGATTCCCTGTATACTTTCTGTCAACACTCATTTATGTAATTCCAATAAAGCACCTTGCTAAACAAGACAATACACAGTATATACTCGATTCCTTCTACCCATGTATAGTATATTACCAGGCAGTATTGCTGCATATATTCAGAGGTATAGTATCAAAGGAGTTTACACAATATAAGATTTTACCTTTATGATCATACTCCAATAAGACTGGTGCAGACTGAGAGTGGGAAATGTGTGTGAAAGTACTTTAATTAATTTATTTATTTATAACTATAGTCTTTATTTTACTCTATTTTATTTAATCAGCATTTTATTGCTGATCATTATTATTTCTTTATTCTATTTTATTTTGTTAAAAATTCATTATTTCAATACAATCTGCTTATTTTGTGTAGTTTCATAATTTGTATGTATTTATTTGTATTGTTAATTTTTATTTTTAATGGATTCATTAGGTTTTTTAGTTT